>APFE030915983.1:0-20939 GCA_000404065.3 Pinus taeda
CCTGCAAAGCATGGCCGCAGCAAAACAATACGGAGAGGTGAGGGAACCAGTGCTGTACATACCGTTTTTGTCTTTTTTAGCGGCTCCTCCCTTCTGGTCCATTCTTTAGTGGCTTTTTCCAGGTTTGGGTTCTCTGCTGCAAATTTCTTGACAAATTGCGCGTTGTAGGTCGTCTGAGGCTCAAGAAGATGGTACATAAGCTTTAATTCTTGCGCAGCGAATGATCCTATGAGCCCATGTCCCTGAACTTTGAATTTTCTACCTTGTAACTCTGCATTGTCAAGTATCCACCTGATCATATCTGTATACGGAAAAATTTTGGGTCTAGCTGCTATTCGGTGAAGAAATAAACATGCCAGCTCCTCTAAGGATGCCTCGGAAGAGTTTTGTGAGCCCGCGACGCTATCAACCTTCATTAATTTAGGATTTTCTTCCTCCAGTAGCCTATACATGCCTTCCCAGGTCGAAATTCCTGCGTCCCTGTTGCATGCAGCGTCTGTATACAAGGGCGCCATCTCCTTCGTCTTTTCCTTCGTCTCGGAGCCTTGGGCTTTATGTTTCTTTCCCATTTGCTCATGCGTTCGGCTTTGAATCTTCTTAACTCTTAGTTCCTGCAGATTACGAGCGAGGTGGAAATGACTCATTGAGAAAGGTGATGGGAGAGTTTTAAATGCAATAGATATACCAAATATGCCACTTTACGTGAAATAATTCTTTACAAAAGTGCGCGTCTTCATTTCATTTAATAACTGACAACTAATCCATTTACTATCATTAAAAGCGCATGATCTGGGGTCAGATTATGGTAAGTGGTTTTTCTTTGAATGGCGCGCTCGAAGGAATCGTGATTAAACGATTCATGATTTGCTTACGTTACATTGAAGATAGTGCCATCGCAAGTCGCGCTAATCGCAAATCGCAAGATCGCAGATTGCGCCATCACGGCGATCGCAACATCCCAGGTCGCAACATCACAGGTCGCAGAAGTTTGATGTTTGTCAAGTATTGCCAGTTTATTTCTGCGATATGCGATCTTGTGATCGGTGTTATCACAGATCAACAGATCTTGAGGTTTTTCCTTATGAGCATTACTTTACTGCGATGCGACGTTAGGCTTAACATGGGGGCCTTGCGCATACCAATATTATGAGGGAATGAGAGCATTTCCTATCTTTTGGTAATGCAATTTTTTAAAGACCTTTACCTTATTGTAGACTTAGGTTAAAAATATTCGAAAGACCTCTCTAAGCTTACGATGGTAACCTTATTTTGAAAGAAAGGAAAACTTGATTTTTTCTCAAAATTAAACTAAGGGTCCCCATTCATTTAGTATTTTGGACAAACACTTAAATGAAAAAGGGGGGGTTGTTGCTGGCCACAGCGATTGGTGATTCACTTGGGAGAACCAGTTACCTCTGACCTTTTCTCGACGTTTTTCAAACTTCTGAAAATAAAAAATTTTCTCAGAAAACTTAAACTTTATTATAGAAAGATAAAAATATTATACTTCAAACTGTCAATGATATTTCGTTTCAATTCCTTTCTATTTAATTACTTGTATCCTTATTTTTTCCTTGCGTTTATGCCAACCCTTACTCGGTCTTAAATAAAAATTGAAATAAAGTCTTCCCTATATAGCAGTCCTTTTTAAATGAGCTTCTTTGTCGCAGGTAGACCCTCTGCTACCAGCAGGTGTCCATAGCCTCGACATGGTTACCTATTAACCAGTAATGATCCTTTATCCTGCTTAAGTATGTTTACAACCATTCAGAGAAAAACCCATTTTTTTTTTTTTTTTTTTTTCTCTAAAGAACAATATCTTGGTTTGGTGGCCAAATTATGACACAGTCACTCACTTGATTTACACGTTTGCTGAACAAGCTGGCTCGTGATGAGACACCTTTTCTTTTGATTGCAACAATCTTGAGTCGTTGCCCTGTTTTGGTGGACAATTTTGGCAAAGTTAGCAAGTTATAATATCTGTGATCATGATAAGTCGGCTCGTGATGAGACCTCTTATTCTTTGAGATATAGTGTTTTCATTGGATTGTTTCTCTAAATGCTGCGATTTCCTTTAGTAGGGAGGAAGTCAATTTTCTTTCCTTAAGAAAGTTCTGGACAACAATAATAGAGCTTCTTTGGAAATCGTTGTTTCTACAGGGACCCCTTATTTTGTTATTGATGCCTTTCAGTGTACTGACGTAAAACAATTGCTTCACTAAGATTGCTTTCTTCAAATTTTTGGAGTTGAAACTAGTATCATATCTGGATTAAAGTTCTATTGATAATAAAGATCAAGTTAAAAAAAAAAAAATTGTCATTCATAGAAGCAGAAGTTCAAAATCTTGATAGAGAAAAAGGTGTCTTTTGTAAACGTCAAATGCTGTTAACTAAGGCAAACTTTATTTATGGAGAAAAATACTTGACGAAGTGAGAAGTAGACATTCCCTAGGGTTGTGTAGAAAATAGGGATAATCTTCTTTCTTATTTTGCCTACTAACTATTAAAAATAAACCTAATCACCTAACTAAACTACTCCTACTCCTACTCTAACTATATACAAAAATTTGACTAGGTGAAATGATATTTCCAATGGAGCCACCTTCTCATTTTTATTCCTACACGTATGTAACTTTCCAACGTTAGTGTTAAGAACGGAACTTTTCTTGGGCTGTTAATGTTGGATGCGGAATAAGAATGTATAACTTCAGTTGGAATCTTGTCCGAAATTTCTTTCTCGCAAAAACCTCTTTCCAACTGGATATCTAATGGATCATAAAAATAAGGATGAACTCCTGTTATAGCTTGATGATCTCGTAATAGAGGAAGTTTTGTACTTCCTTGACACAGTTTAGCTTTCCAAGATGGTAGCTCGTCTTTTGGATGTTCTTTGATAAGGTGCTCGACATACCAGAATAATCTATCAAAAGTCTGAAAATTTAAAACACAATCCGTTTTTGTACAAAATGAGTGCAAGTGAGAAAAAAAAAAAAATGATTATTTGTACAAATAAAGTTACAGCACAACTGGGATTGGCTTGTAATATTTTGTTGTTCACAAGAATTGGTCGGGTCTTGTGAATCAGAAGACAAATTATGATTGTGAATAGGCCTGGGGGTTTCTTCATGATATGAATCATAGATCGGGATATTGTCTTGGTCAGTAAAATCGGGCGAATGGTCTTTGGCTCTGAAATGGGGATCGAATGGTACGTTTTCCGAATTAGAATATCTTTCATTTTTTGAGCCTTGATGAGTTACTTGAGATAAATATATAACATCATCGTTGGCAAAGTAACCATCATAACTAATTTTACAAGTTTCCCTAGATTCTTCCTTTTGGTCATATATTTTCAGACAAGGAGTTTCAATTGTTCCTTGCTTGGAAACAATCAAAGGATGTTCTATAGCTATCTCTTTATTTTGAAAATCTAATGATGACTTGTTTAAATTATCCTCTGTGTTTTTTGAAATATCTTTAATGTTGAGAGGGGAAAATTTATCATCATTAAAAACATCAGGATAAAGAGAGAAGTGTGATTCGTAAGCAACGCATTTAAAAATATCATCATGAAAAAATTTTCGTTCATTAGATTCAACATAGACATCAGGTTTTAGACCATACCTTTGTGTACTAATGCTTTTTGAAACAGAATCAGTTTGTTGTTCTAATCTTGGCATCTGCATTTGTTGACTTGGAACGATATTATCTGACCTTGTATCAAAGTCATCTCTTGGTTCCAAGGCAGGCTTCCCTCCAGCGTTCTCACTTTTGTCTTCTTGTATTAGAGTATGGATAACTCCTAGGCTTTGGGGGATTTCTTCATTATGAGCGATTTGTATATTCAAATTGGAATTCTCGTTCATATTAGAAAGAAATGAGACAAAACTCGAACTAATTTATGCTTGATCAGATATAGGAGGCAGGGAATGTTCAGCATAATCTAAAGATTCTTCATCTATGAGTTCACTTTCAAGATCGTACTTTAGGCAATCAAGATGAAATTGCATATTAAAATCCCTAATAGATTCATCTTGTTTCCGTAGATAATCAATTTCATCATATACCTGGTCATAGTCATAACAATCAAATTCAAAAATGAAAATCTTGACGAATTGGTCCCAGCTGTGAATCGATGCAACTGGGAGGTTTTTGCACCATTTTCTAGCTTCCGCCGTGAATGTAAGAGTAAAAATTCTGCATAAAACGCCTTCATCAATTCTTTGAATATCATAACTTGAAACTCTTTGAATAAACTGAAGAACATGATTAAAAGCAAAAGAGTTATTCTTACCATTGAATTTTACCTGAGACATGAGTCTTACCACTTCAGGTGGAGTGTTGGAAGAGGTAGGAACATGGATGCAACTCCAAATGGGAAGTTTGTGAGCATCCATCCAGATTCAAATGTTATGACTGATAATCATTCCAACATACACTATGTTCAGGCCCTCCTTCTAGCGCCAAATATGTTGAAGCCCCAAAAATCGGGTCGACAACAAGGGGGATACCCAACCGGTCCGGACCTTGGTTGGCAGCTCCTTATCCGTTTGGTATAGCAGGTCCGACTGGGGATAACGTGACCAGTTTCCCGATCTTGGGTGTGTGTGTGTGTGTAGAGTTGAATAATGCTGATCTAAGAGTACTTTAAAGCTAATCTAATTTAGATTCTTTAAACTAACTCTATGCTATTGTAATCTAGTGAGAAACAACACATATAATCTATGTTAACCCAGGATGTATATCTTCCATTATGCGATCTAAAGAGATTTCAAACAATAACTGGTAATAAAGATCATTCAACTATCATAAGAATAGAAACCATTTAAGATAAACCACTTTGCATAAGAAGTTAGGCAAAACAGTTGTGAACAGCATATCGCATAATAAGCTATTTATATATCAGACATAAACAATATGACTCCACCGTACAGAAGTGCCAAATGGTAACCCATACATTCATGCAATAACATATAAACAACTGAAAACTATAAATCACTTTAAAGAATATAAGCAGAAATTGCCAAGAGATAGAAGTACCATTTATGACTAATTCTACCCATAAGCTTCAAGCAAAAATCATCTTACCTATGGATAAAGTTTTGCAACCTATGAGGGTCTCCATTTATATACTCGATGGTACAAGGAGAACAAGTTTGTGCTAGCGCTATCAACTACTAAGTTTTATAGACACCGGAACATGTCTCTAGCCTAGTCTACTAAATATGAACATGAATTCTTCAAATGCTCCTTAGATTAATTGATATATTGTAAAGTTGATCATGAAATTATGTTTTGATTTCAAGGCCTTAACGATGTTACCTGTTCCTAAAATGCAACTAGATGATGAAATGAAGTCCTTCAATTTGATGAAAGGTATCTATGTAGGGAAAATAAAAATCACCCAAAGCATGCATCAAACCAATGCAAAAGTGCACCATTGACAATTTTCAAATGCTAAATGTAAAACATGAAATCTAATCTTTCATATCATAAACAAATGTAATGCAAAAACAAACCTTAAAGAAAAACTACCTTAAGATATAATGATGATTTTTCCTTTTTCACTTTAGTGCAATCAACGTAATCTAATGCAAAAAGTAAAAGAAAATGCAAGCAAGCCAACAAACATGAAAATCTCTTTCACATTGATGATTTGAATGCAACAAAAATGCTTTGAAAACTACAAAAAGATAAACACTTTCACTTTCACTTTTCGAAACACAAAGCTCAAAGTAAACACTTCCTTCTGATTCAAATGAGATAATCAATTTGTAATCTATTGTTTGTCAAACAAAACTTAAGTGACTTTAAAACAAAACTGAAGTGACTTTCATAGTATCTACTGAATTCAATACTAATGAAAACAACTTAAGACACAAGAACCAAAATTGATTTGCAAAGGATGTCCAAACACACAAAAGACTCTTTAACATAGGTAATTGACTTCTGATGAGAAGACCAATGAGAGGATGAAGGATGACTTAGAAGACCTAGAAACCATAAAAGGCTAAGCAAACTTCAAACACACGTAAACCAAGTTAAGAGGAAATTGCAATCAGAAAAGAAGAGAATCAACTAAAATTGCATTGGTAAATCATTGGGAGAAGGCAAAAAGAACTAAAAATAAGAAGACAAACCTTAAATTTATCAATATTCTGCTATCATCGCACCCATTAAGAGAAAAGTAGCAATCATTGCTACTGTAATCAACAAATCCATGATATCATTGTGACTGTCAAGACCAAAAATGTGATGGGCGATAAAAACAAAGGGAAAACACAAAATCTTCAAGAACATCTCAAATCAACAACCTTCAAGCATCTAACAGAAAGTGAGACTGACTATAGATAAGTAATGAAGTCTAAGAATGAATGGTTGATAAAACTCATCAAAAGACAAGGTGAAGAAATGGAAGGAAAGGATCATAGGCTCCCCATCGGAGTCGCCATTTGTTGATAAGGTTAATCTTCTCTGCGGACAGAGACGATCCCTCTAGCCCAATGAGTGGGTATAGAAACTGAAGTGACAATCAACTAGACATATTCCTAGGTTATAATTGAAAAGAAGAACAAAGGAGATGGCCTAACTCATTATGATGCTATTTTGATTTCATTTTTTGAGGACCTTAAATCACTTGTGTCACGGACTTGTTCCTGATTCTCTCAGTGTTTATGTATCTTCAAAAGTGATCAAGAGACAACAAAGCATGCCAAAACTGATAGAAAATCCAATAACAACCTACTTAACTGATCAAGGAATGTTAAGCTAAATAATACATGAACATATATATTTTGGGAAGATGAACCAACATTTGTATATTATTAGGAAATAAAGGGAAGCTTACAACCAAAGCCTTGATGTTGAAAGGCTATCCTTGAGTGGTAATCCAAGTCCAAGCCAAGAACTCTCCAAGCACTCCTTCTCCAAGTCTAATGAATAGCCTCTAGGCACAAGATTAGCATAAGGGTGCAAATAGACATATACCAACCATTTGGGAATGGGAGAGGATGATATTATAGGTTAGGAGAGGGAGTTAGGACTTCTCCAAAGATAGTATTAGGCCCTCATCTCAAGGATTAGCTCATAGGGATAAGACAAAGAGGCCAAGTTGGAAGAATTCGACCTCATCTATGCGAAACAACCTCCAACTCGTCGCTCTAGAAGCTTCTAGATCATGAAGCTTCTCATCTTCTTTGGGAAAATTACCTTTTTGGGATCATCATGGGTATGCAAGGGAACATAGCAATGCCATCACTAGTCAAGTACATTGCAACATGCGACCATCACTGCTTTAAGCCTTATAAGAGCAGTGATCCTCATTTTAGGGTTTTAAGAGCTATTTCTTCAGGGAAAGCTCAAGGCATTTTCCAAACAAAGTCTTAGGAGGGATCTGAGTTGTATACATGGATGAGTATACTATATAATGGTCATGTTTCAGGCACTTCGGGATATGTCACAGGGAAGTGCAGGAGGTGTGACAAAAAAATATGTAACACTCCTTAGTGGTTTGTGGTCTTACAGGGATATCAATTTTTTCACTGTTTGTGGGACCCACTTCCATAACTGGAACTTGGAGATCGAGTCATATCGGAACAACACTCAACTCATGTTTACACTGGGGAGATTATAAAAGTGGGTAAATGTGGGAGGAGGTATTACAAATTAGTATTAGAGTGAGGTTGCAACAGTAGACCTCAAGGTAAAACCAGATCATCATACAGGTTTGTATGTTTGGCATGCATACATGATGGTTAAGGGTTGTTATATGCATCATGATTATATGAATGCATGTCATTTTATTTCTATTATGGTTACATGCATGATATATTATAGTTGATTGGTGTGGTTATATGCACATGAATTGGTTATTCATGCATGATACTTAACTTGTTGTTGTATGCATTGCAGTCATATGCATGATGATTATTATCATTGAGGTTAAGTTCTTCATATTATTATGTATCAAGCTAATCTAGACTGATTGTGCAGACAAGATAGCCTCCCTTGAAATACTCTGAGGTATGATTTTAATTATATCTTCTATTTGGTTTTCTAACATGGTATGATTGCAAGAAATAAAAGACCAACAATGAAGGGAAGAATGGTGGACTATAGTTCACATGACTCCCCTTATAGGCCTGATGTGAATTCATTGGAATGGGAAAGGTTAGTTGAGTAGCCAGGAGAAGAGTATTCTCCTAACCTAATCGATACAGTGAGAAATCTGACGACAGAGATCATAAGTTGCAAGGAAGATAATAACAATTTGATCAAGTCACAGGAAAGGTTTGCCATAGGTCAAGAAAAGCAAGCAAGAATTAATGCAGTCATCCTTCAGAGTCCTTTATATTTGTAGAAACAGGGACATATGGGGATCAACCTTGGACATGAAGAAAGGACTAATGGCACATATGGAAGTACGTCTATGAGAAGACACGGGTTGGATAGACATGACACAATTAGAGGTGGAAAATATTTGGATACACTTGATAGGAGGGGTAGTACTTGTGGATTTCATTCTGATTTAGGTTTCAAGAGACATCATCACCATCAACGTTATCATCCTTATAAGAAGAGTGAGAGGGGATATTTTCCAAAAGAGTTCAAGAAAGTTAAGCCCCCTACTTTTGATGGAGAGATGAATAAATCAGAAGATGTAGAAGCATTTCTACTTGGGATGAAGAGTTCTTCAGATAACATGACTACTTAGAGAACATGAAAGCAAAGATAGCCACCTTCAACCTCAAGGGAAAGTAGATATATGGTGGGGAGATGTGAAGAATGTCAAAGGCATTAATGATGAGGAATTGATTTGAGATGAGTGTGAGAGACGTTTCAAGAAGAAGTACCTATCTGAGGGGTATTATGATATAAGGTCCAAGGAATTTTATGATCTTAGGATGTAGGTGACAAGGAAAATGTGGCATCTCATAAGAAGTTCAATATATCTGAGAAAGGACATGAGTCTCAGCCTATGGAGCAGCAAAATAAAGGCAATGGCAAAGAAAAATTACAACATTTAACATGTGGTGGAGATCATCGTAGGAAGGATTTCCCTTTGTAACATCATATGCATGGCAGGCCTCAAATCTATAATGCATAGGAGGGGTAGGAAGTTTGGGAGGAAAGTTAGAGCATTCCCCAAATCTATGTAGCAGTGGATGACAAGCAGGCAAGTCACCAGTCATCCATCATTAAGGTGGAAATGGAACTAGAGGGAGAGTTCCCAATAAAGTCTCAATGCATTTTACAGTGGGAGGAGCTCATGCTCCAAGATCAAGCAATCGAGCAGGTTAAGGTGTGTGGAAGCACCTTGGGGCCGAGGAAGCTACATTGAAGATGATTTATCACATGCAGACATACTAGTTGGTTTTTAGTTATGGTTGGATTCATTAAGGGAAGTGGAATCCCTTGAGATATGAAATGTATATGTTCAGTTACAAGGAAGCATGATGGGTACAACAAGTAAGGTAATTGATATATTTTTATATATACTATGCAGTGATAGTTGTGTGTTTATGGTAGCATGATGTAGAGAATTGCATGGAAAAGTGATTTCCATAGATCTGAAGGAATGTTTAGGTTGAGTTTTCACTCTTGAACCCTTGGAAGCACTTGAAACCATGGGGTTGATTCATGGTGTATGTTGAAAGTTTTGTGCTTTCGGTGTTTTGTGATTTGTTTGTGCTTGATATTCAATTTTGACTATGACTACTACATGGCCATGCCACTTTGTTTGTGGTGTTGTATTGTTATTGGTTTTCCATGGTTTTCTTTTTGTTCTTTCTTTTTATGTTTTGAGGGTCTTGGGAATTTGTTGGGGAAAGAGGAAATCTAATGGATCTTAGGGAGAGTTGAGTAGAACCCATCAAGCTAAGCGGATGTGATATGCTTATATATGATGTGTGTGGGTCTAGTCATGGAAAGAATATAACATACATCCAACATGATTTTATCTTTGTTCTTGGTCCTTTCTGTACACACACTGAACCCGTCACCAAAATTGACAAGAACCTAGTGCCTTCTCTTCTCTTCTCCTCCAAATAAATAAGCATAGACTATACTACCTAGTTCCTCAATATCAGCAACAAGGGCATCCAGAGACTATACCGCCTCTACCATCTATATCAATAACTGAAGATTGGTCTCTTCCCAAGCTATCCAGGGATCTAGAGATCTACTAGCTCAACCCATATCCTCTAAGGATCCTAAGAACTAATCCCCAACACATACATATACCCACCGTATACAACACAACACATACATGTACACACAATACAACACAACAAATACATATGTTGCGACATAATGACTACACATGATAGAACACAACACATACACAATACACACGACATATTACCACATATACAAAACAACATGTACAAAATGTACACAACATTAGTATTGCACATCTAGAGAGCACACTATCTCTACCAAGAAACCTTGCCTCTAGTGTATTTCCCATGCCTTACTGCATGCATCCACAACCCTAGTCTCAGTTCTGTGGCTCTTTCCACTATCCAAGCTTGTCCAGCACGCCACATATCACATTGTTTTCGTTCCAGTTATATATGATGATTTGATCAAAGACCTACCCATGGTTTTGGGCATGATGGTTTTATACCCATGGTATCTTGTAGATCTAGTCAAGGGAACTATGGTTATGTTCTAATCCAGGGTTAATGGATTGGGGTTTATGAATGCTTCGACATGTATATATATGTATTATAATATTGATTCAAAGGAATATAACGAAAAATCAATCTGGTAGTCCTCGCTATGGGATTGAGGGGAAAATATTTGTGTATATTTGTTTTATGTTTTATTTTCTCGCCATTGTTTATTTTATGTTTTAAGAATTCGTTTGTAGGTAATTTTTATATAGGGTTAAAACCTACATTTGGTATCAGAGTTATTTCAGCTTCAAGGGGATGCCTTTATTGTCGATGAGTTTTGCTCAAGCTTGTGCTAGACCCTGTTTAGTGGGAGATCTGTGGGATCAATTCTTGCAGTGAAAGAAGATGGCGAATAGTGGAAAGATAGAGATCCAAAAATTTAATAGTTAGAGTTTTGAGTTATGGAAGCTCAAGATGGAGGATCTATTGATGGACTGAGATCAGTGAATTGTTGTAGATCTCGGTTCGGCACCAACAGGAATGTATGCAAAATATTGGGCGAAGCTAGATCGAAAGGCGAGGAGAACAATACGATTGTGTCTCTCAGATTCAGTATTATTGAATGTATCAGGGGAAGCTAGATCGAAGACTTTGTGGGACAAGTTAGGGACTTTGCACCAATATAAGTCTCTGGTGAACAAACTGTTCCTACTAAAAACGTTATATAACCTGAGGATGAAGGATGGAGACTCGGTGACAGAGAATATGAACACCTTTAATACAATGGTAAGTCTATTGTTATTTGTTGATGTTAAAATTTCATACGAAGATAAGTGCATCAGTTTGTTGTGTTCTCTACCAAATTTGTGGGATAGTCTAGTTGTTGCAATAGGTAGCAATAAAACTACCTTAAAGTTTGATGAAATAGTCTCATCCTTGCCATCAGAGGAGATGGAAGGAAAAATATAGAAAGCCAGAATGGAGATGCCTTGTTGTATGAGGACAGTCCCAAAACAACAAAAAAAATAAGTCCTCGAGTGGGAGATATAAATCTATAGGGAGATCTATATATTGAGGAAAACTTGTAAAGGTGTGCTGGAAATGCGGAAAGGAAGGGCACTACAAAAGGGATTATAGATCTAAATCTACCGAGAAAGGAAAGGGATCTGACGATGTTATTTCTATAGAGGCAAAAACCGCATCATATGAAGGTGGGGATGTGTACTTGGCTTATTCTTCAAGTACACATGTTGGTCATGAGGCTTGGTTGATTGACTCAAGTGCATCCTTTCACTTCACTCCCCATAAGGAGTGTTTATGCGATTACATGAAATATGATGGTGGTGATGTCTTCTTAGGGAATGACAAGAAGGACAAAAATTCAAGTTGAATTTGCAAGGTGGAAGGTTTAGAATACTTCCCAGTGTTCTGCATATTCTTGCGTTAGCTAGAAATCTGAAGTAAGATGGATGATGCGGGTGTAAAAAAAATCAAGAAAGGTTCCTAAAAGATGGTTTGGGAAGCATTGGTATTGATGCAGGGAATCTAGGTTGGAACTCTGTACAAGCTTCTAGGTAGCACTATTATTGATGGGTTCAATAATTTTGTGGTTCCTGAAAGTGGAGCAGAAAACCTAGTGGTCTCTAGAGAAAAGACCATGTTGTGGCATCAAAGGCTTGGACATATTAGAGAGAAGGGCCTTTAAATAATGCATGGTAATGGTATGGTAGAAGATATTTCTAATTTCTCTCTGTATTTTGAATTATGTGAACATTGTGTCTATGGGAAGCAAAATCGGGTGAGTTTCCCCTGTGGTGCTAAGAGGCTGAAAGGGATATTAGAGCTTGTGCACAGTGATATGTTTGGACCTGTGTCGGTTCCATCACTGGGTAAGTTTGTGTACTATGTCTCATTTATAGATGACTTCTCAAGGAATACATGGATATATTTCCTCGGGAAGAAATCTGAAGTCTTTGACAAGTTTAAAGAATTTAAGGCTCTGGTGGCAAATCAGACAGAGAAGAAGATCAAGGCATTGAGGACAGATAATGGTGGAGAGTTCTGCAAGAAGGAATTTTAAGATTTCCGTAAGAAGTGTGGTATAACATGACAAAATACTATTCCATACACACGTCATAAAAATGGATTTGTAGAAATAATTAGCAAGACGTTGATGGAAAAGGCAAGAAGCATGTTCAATGGTGTCGGGTTAGGACATGAATTATGGGTAGAGGTGGTCGAGACTTCATGTTACCTGGTTAATAGATCACTTTCATCACCGTTGAAGGATAAGACTCCACATGAGGTATGGACTAATAAGAAACCCTCTCATTCACATGTGAGGGTATTTGGCTATGATGCATATGTACATGTTCCAAAGCAGAAAAGAACCAAGTTGGATAGTAAATTTGAAAGGTGCATCCTTATTGGGTATAAGGATGGTTTAAAAGGTTATAAGCCATTGGAACCCATAAACAAGGAAAGTTGTGTACAACCGAGATGTGGTGTTTAGAGAGGTGAAAGTTGTTATTAAACATGAAGTCCTACCAAAGGAACTTGAGAAGATAAAGTTCAAGCTAAAGGAGGAAGAATCAGATCTACAACAAAACAAGAATTAGAAGAGGAAGAGCCACAAACTCCAGTTTTGAGAAGATTGGTTCGAGAAAGAAGGTAGCCAGAAAGGTATAGTTCATCTGATTTCTTTTTAATTTTTTCTTTATCTATTATTGATGATGATCCCAGAACTTTCAAGGAGGCAGTAGATTCAGAGGATGGAAAACTCTAGAAAGAGGCCATCGTTCATGAAATGGCATATTTGGACAAATGTGAGGCTTGGGATCTCATGGAGTTTTCGGTTGGAAGGAAAGCCATTGGAAGTAAATAGGCGTTTAAGAAGAAGATGAACACAAAAGGTAAGGTGGAGAAATACAAAGCTTGGTTGGTAGAAAAGGTTTATTCCCAGGTGTAGAGAATTGATTTTGGTGATATTGTTTCTCCTATTGCTAAGTTAGCTTCTATTAGATTACTTTTATATGTTGCTTCTGCTTTTGATTTTGAGGTAGAACAGATGGATGTGAAGACAACATTTCTTCATGAGGATCTGGAAGAAGAGACCTACATGAAGCAACTTGAAGGCTTTGTGGTGAAGCATAACAAAGAATTGGTATGTAGGCTAAAAAAGTCTAATGTATGGGTTAAAACAGTCACCAAGGATGTGGTATCATAAATTTGATACATATATACGGAGACTTGGCTTCACCAGAAGCAAAGTGGATCACTATGTGTATTTTAAATTAATTTTTTATCGTGTTATTTATTTAGTCTTGTATGTGGATGATATGATGTTGATTGGAAATGACAAATAAATTATCCAGGATTTGAAGACCCAATTGTCCTCCGATTTCGACATGAAGGATCTTGGTGTTGCAAACTATATTTTGGGCATGGAAATTAAACAAGATCGGGAAAAGAGGAAGCTCTGGTTAAACCAAAGGAAGTATGTAGAGATAATATTGTAGAGGTTTAATATGCAGGATAGTAAACCGATGAAGGTTCTTATTCTTGTAGGTGAAGAGTTATCTATTAAACTGTGTCCTAAGACACAAGAATAGGAAGAGGACATGTCCCTTGTTACATATGTGAGTGTAGTTGGTAGCCTAATGTATGCAATGGTTTGCACCAAACTAGACATTGCACATACAGTGGTACTATTGAGCAGGCTTATGTCGAAACAAGGGAACGAGCATTGGACAACAATGAAGCGGATTTTCAGGTATTTGCATGGGACTAGTAATTATGGTTTGTGCCACCAAGGAAAACCAAGATTGGACATAGTTTTGGACATTTGTGGCTTTGCTAATGTAGACTGGGTTGGAGATCTGGATCAAAGAAGATCTAAAAGTGGGTATGTTTTTAACCTATTTAGAGGAGGAGTCAATTGGATTAGTAAGAGGAAGTATGTAGTGGAAGCTTCAACTACAAAAGTTGAATACATGGAAACCATTCATGCAAGAAAGATGTTGGGTGTATGCTATATTATTTCCATGACTAATCCCACACACTGGATGATCACGGGGGGGTGATAACCCCCTGTACATTGCATCGGCACAGCAGGGGGGTCACAGGAGGGAAACATGTATATATATGTATTGTAACATTGAAAGGAATATAATGAAAAATGAATATGGTAGTCCCAGTTTTGGGAACGAGGGGACAATCTCTATGTATATTTGTTTTATGTTTTATGTTCTTGCAATTGTTTATTTTCTTTTTTAAGAATTCGTTTGCAGGTAATTTTTGAACAAGTTTAAATTCTACAAAGAAAACAACCATTTGAAATATATGTATCACTATTTTATTTTAGTTTTTAATTATGCACATAGTCCATGATTCTGATTTATGATGGTTGAGTTTTGAGCTAATCGAATGTGATATGCTTATATATGATGATTTGATCAAGGAGCTAATTTGACTTGTTCTGATAGGAAATAAACATAATTACAAATGTACATTATTGATGAGCTACCAAATAGGTATGACTTGAATTTATTTCAATTCCTTTTGATTCAAAATTATGTGCTTGGTATAGGAAAGTATGGAAATGCCCAATTTGGATGGTAGGAATTAGTTCCAAGAGAGTTAGTAGTAGTAGGAAAACGAATTGGAACATGCAACAACATGATGGTAAAGCATTAAAAAACACGAACATTGTGGGACACTAGTACCCAATATTGTCCAATGATTTCCATGAGAATGCTATGATCAGTTTGTTGGTTTTGAGGCATGGATATGTCTTGGTTTTTGGACCTTCTGATGTGAGGAAACCTTGCCAAGGGATGGATCGCCCAAGAAGAGGATGTCGAGGAACTTGGAAGGTGAGTGGCTACACAGAAGGGGGTGCTTGGATTTCCCAAGGGACAGGGAATCAGAGAGGGGAAGACTGGGGAATTTTTTTTTTTGGTCATTACAATTGCCAGATGGAATGAGAAGCACATTTGAAGTGTGCTCAGGAACAATGTGTCAGTAACTGTTCACTGAGAAAACAAGTAGCACAAGGATTGTAGCACTGGACATTGGATGCAAAATTTGATTCTACTGTGGATTCTAGCCTTCTTAGGAAGGAGGTGAATCCTAGTATTATTTTTGAGGTTAGAGATGTGAGCCTCTAGATTCCGTTGTTGTTGATGCATGTATCATATATTTTTATTTGTTGGTTAGATAAAATATGTATATGTAGATATGTGTATATTATTATAATTACCATGTTGAGATGTGATTAAAAATCTCCATAGACAATGTGTTTATTTGTTGGTTGAAGTAAATGTGCATAAGTATGTATGTGTATATCATTGTAAATACTGCATCGAGTTGGGCTTATGTAACAACCTTGGGTTAAAAATCCATGTAATAAAGTTAATAAAGGCAAAATTATAACCAATGCCATGGGATATGTATTCCAAGATGAATGCTGGGCAAAAACATAATGACAGGGATCACTTTTCATTAATTAATGGCTATGGAAGTTGGAAAAGGCAATGGTGAAGGCTTTGGAACGACATGAGGCATTTATTGGTATTTTATTTATGAAAATAATGGAAAATAGGAGAAAAGGAAGGTGAAAGGTCACAGGTTGCATGTAAGGAGGAAATTGAAGGAAAATAATGGAAAATGAAGAAAATAGAGGCCTCATTAATAAAAAGGATTTTGAGGATCAATACACAACTTTTGGTCAGTGTTAGCTTTTTTTAAGTTCATATTTTGGCACTCCCATTCTATTCTCTCTCTCTCTCACATTCTTGGACACTTAGATTTTTCTTGGAGTACACTGTTGCATACTTGGGATTTAAAGCAAGAAGGCAAAGGAAAAGTAGGAAATTGCAAGTGGACAACGATATCAACAACTATTGTGGGTTTTACATGTAGGTACCTGTAACACCCTCCTCCCACATATACCCAAGTAACTAGCCAATCAGGGTAAACATGTGATGAGAAGTTACTATGATATGATTCAACTCCCTATGTGTTAGTTAAGGAAGCGGAACTGGCAAAATACATCACATAAACCTTCCACACCAGCAACTGAATTCCCAAGAGCCATCCCAACCACTCAAGTAACTAGCCTCTAGGTCCAAATGAATTTTTAGTGCATCGAACCCCTGGACACTTCCTTGATATGGACCAACTGTTGAGCCTCAAACCTGCACTCATTTACCCATCCTCCCAATAGCCTTTTCCTACTCATTTCCTTCTTTTGTCATCATTTCCTTCATCAACTTGTTCAATTCATTGCATTATAGGACTTTTTAACATGATTTGCTAATTGTGCTAATGATTGACTGTTGGCTTAGATTTTTGGTTCAAGTGCTGCAATTCCGTAGCTAATACAGGGTTTCCGCAGCCGATCCCAAATTCCGCAACCATTTTCTTGTTTTCTATGATCCAGGTGTCCTCCAGAGGAAAGAGCCACATGGGAAAGTTTGTATGACTGTGTACATGGTGCGTGTGCTATCAGTTCAGCCAAACTGGCCGTCTACACCCCTGGACAATGTGGAAGTAGCTCCAGTCAAACAGCAAGGTTGCAACGGTGGCACGGCTCTGCATGTTCAGTTGGAGCATGTAAGTCGCAGCTGGCCTCTTCTTTAGCCACGAAGACTGCAGGGGACAAGAATCCAACAGCGGATTTATTAAACCATGATGACCGTTCCCTAAATCCACACACGGTGTTGCTGAACGTGTCTTTTTCTTAGCTGTTAGTTAGCTTAGTTTACGCACAGGACAATTGATGTACCTGCTATAAATAAAGCGTTTCTACACGCTGAGTAGTTAGTTTTGGAAGTTAATCTTTTTCTACTGTAAACTCTGTTTTGAAGACTCTTTTATAAAGCGTTTACGCTCCCCATTGTGTTTTATCATGTGCTGATTTAATACCAAAAGACAGTTCTGTTTCTATCTGCGTAGCTGATCTTTTAATTGGTTGAAGTGGATGTAGGGCCCCTGTCTGCTACAACCATTGTACAGTAGCTTTTAAATTTACTTTCCTGCATTTCTTTTTCTTTAATTCACCATGTATATTAATGTACAGTTTTGAATTATGCTGCTTTATGTTTCTTTACTTTTCATGACTGATCAGTGTGTTTTTTACAGCTTTGTTAGGAGCTCGGGACAGCGTGCTTTTCCTTCTTTTTAACACTAGTGGCATCTGAAGTTGTCTTATCTAAACTGCTGACTTTTGCTTCGATTTTCATTAGTTTCTTTGCTTAGTTAGTTTCCTTGTCTAGTTACTTTATCGAGTTTTGTCAAGTTGCTAATCTCTTGATGGTTCTTTTTATCATAATTCACTAACTTTTATGGGACCAAAATATCATTTAATTGCAGCTTGGTTTATTTAGTTTTAGACTCATATTGCTAATTCACTCCTAACTCTTTTTCACATGATCAATTTGGCTAAAGGCAGAATGTTAAGGGAGAATTAAGTAGTGTGGTTTGTCACTTAATTTTTGCATTGCTTTAGATTCAATAGAAAAGTTAGAGTAGTGTTCTTGCTTTCAGCTGAGTTAATATAGATGTCATTTTCATTCTTATCAGCAGTAAGGTATTGGACTAGTGCCATTGGTCTTTTTGTTTGATGCTTTAATTTCATTCAAAGATTTAATTCCATCTCAAGTTATTGTTTAAGTTTTCTCTTTTAAATTCAAGAAGCATTTTAGAAATCACCACATACACACACATTCACTCACTTGTTTATAATTTCATCACATCACATTAGGAAGATAAGTTAGACATAAACTAAAAACGACAAAAAGAACTAGAAAAGGCTGCTTAACTATATATTGTACACTTCACTTCATCAGCTTACGAGCCCCGGGTTGACAATTTATGATAGCAATTTAGACAACACTAAATTGACCAAACATTTTGGTGCCGTTGCCGAGGAAGTGAAAATTGGGTATCCAATTCTAAAAAAAAAGATAAAAACAAGAAAATTTCAAGAAAGGAAAATTAATAACGTCTCAAAGTATGCTCTCCTCTTGCACCTAGAGTGATCTGGAGGATCAGAAAAGAGAAAGTTACTAGTTTAATATTTCCTTGAGTATGCTCTCTTCTTGCACCTAGAGTGACCTGGAAGATCAGAAAGAGAATTATTACTCTGACTTGAAGGAAAATAAAAAATGATATGCATAGAGCAAGAGATTCTAGGGGAATGTTTTTAGCTGGAGCTAGAAGTTCGATTTTCACAACTCCATCCACTTCAAGAAATAGGCAAGAGACACCTTCATCATCTCCAACTCATACTCCGAGCTCTAGGATTCCTGGAATCCAAGAGGCAGTAGTTGACTCTCTCATACCATCTATTGAATCCAAAGGAGATTCTTTCCTTTCTTCCACAGGGAGACAGATTGTAATTGAAGAAATAGAATCACCTGAAGAAGAAGGAGAAATTCCTCCTCATTCACCCTTGGTAGAGGAACTAGAGAACTTTGAGGTCTCTGAAGAAACTACCATGGCAGAAGAAAGAGAAACTGGACTTGGAGGAGGTAGAGGTAGAGGTAGAGGTGGAGGAGGAAATAATGGAGGAGGTAGAGGTAACAATGGAGGAAACAGGGATGGAGATAATTCATTTGGATTTCCCATAGTCGATGATGACTCCCGAGCCACAATGAAGAACATTTCGCCATCTGTCCTCCCAAACTTTCATGGGTCGAGAAATGAAGACCCTGAGGCATTTCTATTTGAGTTTGAGGTCGTATGTCGAACTTATGATTATCTGGAAGACGCTCAAAAACTCAAACTGTTCCCTTCAACATTGAAAGGGGCGGCATTGAAATGGTTCATGGGATTAGTTACTCAATCCATTATTCTTGGAATGATTTATGGAAACAAACATTTTTGGATAGGTACCTGGACTATTGTATGCCCATCCCAATCACAAAGGATGAGGTATTCAAAGATGGTACAAAAAGAAGATGAAAATTTGGAGGATTTACTTGAAAGATTTCAATATAATCTGAAAAGAGCAAAATGAGTAACTTGGATGAGGAAACCTTGAAATCCCTTCTATTAAAATCCATTAGAGATGAATTGATAGATATTTTGAACATGATGGGAAAAGGAGACATATCTCAACTTCCACTTCATGATATAGCAGAGATATGTGTTCATCTCTCACGGGGGAAATCTAAAACTCAGAAAGGGCCTAGAGATCCATCTCTCCTCAGAGCAAACAAATCTGCAACTGGAACAGTAAGTAGGGCTGAGATAGGCAATATGCTTGATGAATTCAAAACTGATATCTTAGGAAGTCTTAGTGAACAACTAGACACTCTTCAGATCCATAATAAACAACAAGCAGAAGCTGAAGCTTTAGCTATCTTTTGCTCAAAGTGTAGAAAGAAACATGCTCTAAGGGAGTGTCCCTTGGATGCAAAGGTTGTAGAAACATGTGTGATCTATTCAGAGAATCATGAAACCAAGGATTGTCCTTCAATCCCTGGGCTCAAAGCTGTCTTTCAGGAAGATCCAAGTACCATCGAGTCTCTTTGTTTTGTTGCAAGGAGACCTTGGCAGGGGCAACAAAATCAAGGGTTTAACAACTCTATGAATTTTCAACCCCCACCAAATTGGAATCCTTGGCAACAACCTTGGTCCAAACCTCAAAATCCTTTTCAATCATGGATACAAGGTATGCAAAATCCTTATGGGAGATTTTCTCAATTCTATCAATATCCTCCATCTTTTCAAAACCAACAAGCCCCACAACTTCCAAATCAAAACCCACAACTATCATTGCCATTTCAACAACAACAACCTTCTCAACAGAATCCAAATTCTCAACTCTTGCTCCCATTCCAACAAAAGTCAAATCAACTTCCTTCTCAGCCATTGGCAAACCCCAATAATAAAAACCCTCAAAATGCTTACATGATGGAAGGTCTACAATTTCAATTTCCTGCCTATATGATTGTTCCTCTCAATGATGTACAACTCAGATCAGGTAGAGTTCTAGATAAACCTTCTATAGATGTTCAAAAGCAAAGCATTCTGAGGAAGATTCTCTTGAAGCCAATAAAGGTTCTGAAGCATCTCTTCAAAACCCAAGCACTCAAAAAGGAAAAGAAAAAGAGCTAACCCCCACAACTCCTACAGTTGAGAAACTTGCATCTTCATCCACACCTCCTTTTCCTGAAAGATTACAAATTGACAAAGGGGTGGAAAAATAAATCTTGTTGCCTGACTATGATTTTCTAGATGAATTGAAGAATGTCTGTATCAAGATTCCCTTGTTACAAGCCATTAAAGAGATTCCTATTCTAGCAAAAACAA
>APFE030915983.1:43513-59552 GCA_000404065.3 Pinus taeda
AATTTTAATTCTCAATTTTAATTCAAGGACAAATTAAAATTGGAATATTCTTGTTGCCACATTTCAACACTCCCTCTCAACAAGAAAGGGATTATCTGCCACCACGATCCTATCTCTATGGAACTCGAATTTACACTTTGACATGCCTTTATCAAAATGTTAGCATCTTGCTCCTCTGTTGAAATACACTGCAACAACATGATCCTCTTCGCTACACTGTCTGTGAGATGATGATATCGGATGTCGATGTGCTTGGACCTATCATGAAATACTAGATTCTAAAAGAGTTTGATACAACTCTGATTATCATAATAGATCATAGTTGGATCCACCATCTGATCAAACAAACCAACTATAATTTTCTGCATCTAGATGGCCTCACATGCTGCCTAACTTGCAGCCATGTATTTAGCCTCTGCCGTGCTGAGTGCAACCGATCTCTATTTCCTATTGTACGAAGAAACTACAGCTGACCCAAGGTTGAAAATCCCTCCTGATGTGCTCTTCTGATCTGATGGACTCCCTACCCAATCTGCATCAGTGAAGCCCTGTGGCTTCACTCCCTCTGTCCATCTATACCATAATCCATACTAAGATGTGCCTCTGAGGTATCTCAATACATGTTTTTCCACCTTCCAAAACATCTTGGTAGGCTCAACAATCACTTGACTCAGCTGTTTCATCGCATAGCATAAATTTGGTCGTGTGTTCACTAAGTACATCAGTGAACCCATAAGTTGTTTATACACAGTAGCCTCTACAACTTCTCCTGAAGTAGCATCCTTCCTCCTCTAGTTACCTACTAGAGGAGTCTACATGGGCTTGCACTTCTCCATGTGGAATCTCCTGAGTATCTTGTTGGAATACTTGCCTTGAGACACAAACAACTCCCCATCCTTCTGCCACACTTCCATACCAAGGAAGTAATGCATGAGACCCATGTCTTTCATCTCGAATTCTCTTGCAAGGTCCTCCTTGCAAGACATGATTAACTGATCATCACCAGTCAATATGAGATCATAAACATAAAGAACGATGATCAACAGATTACCTTCCACCACGATGTTGTATAGGTTCGCATCCGCTTTACTCTTTGTGAAGCCCAATCAGGTGAAGTAGTTGTATATCCTGGTGTACCAAGCACGAGGTGCTTGTTTCAGCCCGTACAACACTCTCTTGAGTCAGCACACATGCAACTCATGATCGAAGGTCTCAAAACCTTCCAGCTTCTCTATGTACACCTCTGCCTCAATCTCGCCAATGAGGAATGTAGTCTTTACATCCATCTGATGGATCTTCCAACCCATCTGTGCTGATAGTGCCAACATTGATCTAATAAATGAGTACCTTGCGACAGGTGCAAAAGTCTCATCATAATCAATCCCCTCGAGCTGTGAAAAGCCATGAGTAACAAATCTTGCCTTATGCTTCTCCACACTACCATTAGCAGCTTGCTTTACCTTGTAAAGCCAATGGGAACTCACAACTGACTTGTTCTCCAGCCTTGGAACCACATCCCAAACACTGTTACAAACTATGGAGTCATACTCCTCCACCATAACATCAACCCAAATCGGCTATTGCACTGCTTCCTCAAAGGAAGATGGCTTGGTCTCAACACATTCCCCAATAAGGGCCATGTATCCAGTGTACCTCTCAGGTGACCTCCTTTATTTGCGTTGAGAAGATGGTGCTCCCACATTCTCTCTCGCATCCCGCAACAATATGTCCGCTTCTTTTGTGCACTTTTGTCCATATCTGGAAGACTCTTCTTGAGTGGATGTCTCCACTCTTGGAACCTCTGCATGTGGCTGCTCCACATCAGTCTGAAGCTTCTCCTCCTTAAGAACAACCAGTTCCTCCGCAGCCTATAGGCGAAGCTCCCTCTCAAGGGAAACTCGTATGGCCTTCTACTCATCAAAATTGAGATCTCTGTGAACCATTGTCCTTCGACTGGTAGGCAAGTACACCCGATAGTTGTGAGGTGTATCAGTGTACCCCACAAGTATCCCCAACTCTACTGTTGGCTCAAGCTTCTTCCATGCATCCTTTGTCACATGGCAATATACCGATGAGCCAAAGATCCTGAAGTGACCCACATCTGGTCTCTTACGAGAGAAAGCTTCCTCTGGTGTCTTCATCCCAAGTATGCGATGCAGGCTTCTATTCTGCAAATAGACTGTTGTGTTGCATGCCTCAGCCCACAAGTGAAGTGGTATGCCTTGGTCATGCAACATCACCCGTGTTGCCCCTACAATAGTTTTATTCTTCCTCTCGAACACCCATTCTATTGTGGGTTATGAGGTGCCGTCAACTCTCGTTTAATTCCTTCCCCTGCATAGAAGTATTTAAACTCTCGAGAGACATATTCTCCACCATTGTCACTTCTCAAGGCCTTGATCTTCTTCCCTGACTCTTTCTCGACCAAAGCTTTGAACTCACAAAACTTTGAGAAGGTTTGGTCCTTCTTCCGCATGAAATAAATCTAGCATTTATGAGAAAATTCATCAATGAAAATCACATGATACCTTTTGCTTCACTGTGGATGCCATCGAGAATGGTCCACACACATCTGTATGAGCTCACTCTAAGATAGTCTTTGCTCGAATGTCTCAATAATGAAAGGAAGACTTAGTGTACTTTCCCAAGGTACAACTTTTGCATGTGTAAACTTGCTCAAGTTTGCCTTTGGGAAGTCCTATAGATATCTATTGCATTATATTCAAAGCCCTTACCGATGTCTTGGCTTTGCACCAATTCTTCTTTCGTACTTAATGTTGCACAAACATATACCTCTAATTTATAGAGATTCTTCACCCAAATCCCTATCCTTTTGGTCTAACCCGTGTCTATGTGTCTTAGGAATCCCTTTCCTTTACTAAAGACAACATCGTAGCCTCTATACTCCGACATCACGACCAATACAAAGTTATTCTTTAGTCCAGGCACATACATCACATTTTTCAAGATGAGAGGAGCTCCATGCTCCCTCTGAAAAGCAATCGTGCCCACTCCTGAAACACTATACTTTTCGTCATCACCCATCTCTATGTGCATCTTTAGGTCTTTCTCCTCCAATGCACTAAATAAACTTTTATTGTCGGTCACGTGGAATGAGGGTCCACTGTCAATATACCAGACACAACCCATCATCAATGACACCATGCATGCGATGAGGGTAAAGTCCATTTTTAACTAAGAGGCTAATGCCTCACCTTCTGATCCTACAGAGGATCCCTTCTTGGACTTCTCTGATGGGAAATTAGTCGCATAATGTCCCATCTCAATTTGAAGTATGATGTGAATTCGATTTTCTCCTGCAACCCCGAACTTCAAACTTCGAATTCTCTTCTCAGTATACTGTTCAGTGCTCAAATAAACTCAACTCTGATACCATGTAGAAATTTATCTATAGATCAGCTAGCTCTGATACCATGTCGAAATTCTACAAATTCTCTACAAATCTACCTTTGAGATCTATGTAGAAAATCTTACTGTAGATTAACTCAATAATGCTATATACCAAAGCAAAATACTATAATCTACTTTTACTATCAAACTTGTGGAAGCTTAAAGATCGAGCTGAATCAAAGTTGAACACATATAACCAAAAGAAGAATAATCAATGCACATGAAACACATAAAATAATCAGGGGAAAGCCTCAGCTAAAAACCCCACTATCTGTATTATCATACAAGGTGGAAATACATCAAAATAATACAAAGCCTTAGCTCTCATACAAACCAGCTCTTAGTACAATCATCTTGGATGCTCACAGGTAAACAAGGCTTCTCATAAACCTTCTCCTCTGCCCTCCAATCCTCCTATTTCCTTGCGTTGTTTCTCCTGGCAGATCTTATTGTTACCAAGTGTGACACTAATCACTCACACTAATCTCACACCCTGTAAAATTGCGCAGTCCTCTTGTGCTTTAATCCTTCTGCATCCATGAGTTTCCTTTATATGAGAAAACATGCAATTGATAGTACATTGTCCTTGTCTTTAATCTCAACTGGGTCTTTCTCAGAATAGACATGCATGAGTTACTGATGAGAGAATCTTTAGTTATCTAGAGTACACTAGTTGGATGCATGCATGCATTAACTGACTGAACTCACAATTAGTTCCTCAAACAGTTTGGAACTAATTTAGTTGGACTTAACTCAATAAACTGAGCTAACTAATTACAACTCAATCTTATCTCCTTAATTAAGGGATAATCTCCTTAATTTAAGGGATAATTGTTGCATGAATTCAGAAAGACTTCTAACTTGAATCTCTCCAACTAATTAACTCAAGATGAATTAATTAATTATTTTTCAAGCAACTGGTGGGACTAAATTCGAATTTTAATTCTCGATTTTAATTCAAGGACAAATTAAAATTGGAATATTCTTTTTGCCACATTTCAAAAGATTCTCGGGTAGTGGAGTTGGCTATAGGTACTAAGAAGAGAGTTCATCATTGGGTAAGAGCTTGTGCGTTTGAGTTGAATGGTATGCTTATGTCAGCGCATTTTAATGTGCTTCCATTGGGATCATACAAAATGTTGTTGGGTATGGACTAGTTGTATCTTCGTAGGACCAAGGTGGATTGTTATGAAAAGACTATTGAGTGATTATATGACAATGGAGAATATAGGATCTTGTTGGGTAAGAAGGAAATGTCAGTTAGAATGGTTGCAGTTATGTAGGAAAAGCACAGTCATAGGAAAGGGTATGTGTTATTTGCAGTATATATTTCTAGTGATAAACTTAAGGATGTTGAGGATGTGAAATTTTTGAAGAGGAATCCAGTTCTACAACAATTTTAGGATGTATTTCCCATAGAGATTCCAGAGTTACCACCTCATAACGAAGTATAATTTTCTATTGAGTTAGTACTAGGGGCAGAACCAACAACAAAGGCACCATATAAGATGAGCACACCAGAGTTAGTAGAGTTGAAGTTGCATTTGAAGGAAATGGTTAACAAAGGATACATTAGGCCAAGTGTATCGTCTTGTGGTACACCAATGTTGTTTGTGAAAAAGAAGGGTGGTCCTTTGGTTATTCATCAATTACAGGAAGTTAAAGAAGGTAACCATGAAGAACAGGTATCCATTGTCGAGGATTGATGACTTTTTTGATGAGTTGAAGGGATAAACAGTGTTCTTGAAGATTGATTTGAGATTAGGATATCATTAGGTACACATTAAAGAAGAGGACATCTACAAGACTATTTCCCAGATCAGGTATGAGCATTATGAGTTTGTTGTAGTTCCTTTTGGTTTGACTAATGCTCTAGCTAATTTTATGTACTTGATGAATAGTGAGTTACGTCCTTATCTGGACCAGTTTGTTATTGTGTTCATTGATATTATATTGATATATTCTAAGAATTAGGAAGAACATGCTGAACGTTTAGCAACAATGTTGAGATTTTTAAAAGAGCATCATTTGTATGCCAAGATTAGCAAATTCAATTTATTTCAGACAAAGGTACATTACTTGGGACATGTGGTTTTCAAGGAAGGCATAGTAGTGGATCTGGAAAAGATAAAAAATTTAATGGAATGGGCAGCTCCTAGGAATGTGGATGAGGTAAGTTCATTTATGGGGTTAGCAGGTTATTATAGCAGGTTCATCAGGGACTTCTCATAGATTTACTATCCTATTACATCACTACAAACAAAAGGTAAGAAATTTGAATGGACAAAAGAACGTGTAGCTAGTTTTGAGCAGTGGAAACAGTTGTTGACAAATGCTCCAGTTCTAAATATTACAGATCTAGATAAAGAGTTCGTGGTGTGTACAGATGCCTGCAAGAGAGGATTTATTGGAGTCTTGATGCGAGAGGGATAGGTGGTATGTTATGAACCAAGGAATCTAAATGAGAACGAGTAGAATTATGTTACACGTGATCTTGAGTTGGCAGTGATCATTCATGCTTTGAAGATGTGAAGACACTATATTCATGGCAGGTTGTTCATCTTGATGAGTGAACATAGTGTATTGAGATACCTATTTAACAAACCAAATATGAATGCTAGGCAAGCTAGATGGTTGGCCACGATAAGTGAGTTTGACTTTGAGATCGGGTACATGAAGGGGAAAGAGAACAAAGTTGTAGATGCTCTTAGCAGAAGAGTATAACTAAATCATATAAAAGTTATGAGTTCATATGGGATAGATCTATGGGATCAAATCTTACAGGAAGGACAACATAATGGCAGTTATAGGGATCTTAGGCACATGTTACAATAGGATATAGGTGATCAGGATGTGTACTATCATCTCATAGTAGATGGTTTGGTGAGATTTAGGGACAGGATCTATGTGTCGAACACCAATGAGCTCAAGAAGCTTATCTTGAGGTAATTTCATGCTAATCCATATTCAAGTCACCCAGGATATTAGAAGACATTGAAAGTGGTGAATAAATTCTATTATTGACCGAATTTGAAGAAGGAAATGGAAGACTTTGTGGCTAGGTGCTTGGATTGTCAACAAGTAAAAGCAGAGTGTAAGCATCCAAGTGAATTACTACAATCGATTCCATTTCTAGAGTAGAAATGGGAGGTTGTTTCCATGGATTTCATTAGAGGTTTTCCAAGGACATCTATACATCATGATTCTATCATGGTTGTGGTTGACATGTTGACAAAGGTATCACACTTCATTCCAGTGAAGTCTACTTATTCAACTAATGGTGTAGCACAGGTCTTCATTAGAGATGTGGTAAAGTTGCATGGTGTTTCGAAGAAGATTGTGTCAGACAAGGATGCTAAGTTCACTTCTAGGTTTTAGAAAGGGTTATTTGCAGGATTTTGTACAAAGTTGGCCTTCAACACAACTTATAATCCGTAGACAAATGGACAGACATAGAGGGTCAAAAGGATTCTGGAGGACATGTTGAGGATGTTTGTGATGCATCAACAGTGGAAGTGGGAAGATTATCTTCCATTAGTAGAGTTTTCTTACAATAATGGGTATTAGGAGTCACTGAAAATGAGTCTGTTTGAGGCACTCTATGGGTGGATTTGTAATACTACCATCATTTGGAGTTATCTAATGAACATAGTATTGATAGGATCGAACATGTTGGTAGAGATGGAATAGGAAATGCAGGTTATCAAGAAGAATCTAAAGGTAGCACAAGACATGCATAAGACTTATGCAGACCAGCATAGGCCATTTAAGGAGTTTTAGGTTAGGGAACATGTATACTTGCGCATCAAGCCCAAGAAGAGATCCTTGAGGATTGGGTCATGTGTGAAGCTAGCACATCGATATTGTGAACCTTTCGAGATCCTTGAGAGGATTAGATCAATGGCCTATCGAATTGCACTACCTCAGATAGTGAAAGTCCATGATGTTTTCCATGTTTCATTGCTTAAAATATATGTGAAAGATGTTGATCATGTTATTGAATGTTTTGTATTGCAAATGGAACCAGAAGGAGAATTCTAATCGAAACCTCAGCATTTTGTAGAGAAAGATGCTCATGCTCCAGAATGGGGCAATCGAGCAAGTTAAAGTGCAGTGAAAGCACTTTGGCCCTGATGAAGCTACATGGGATATGGGTTATTAGATGCAGGATATGTATCCTTCATTGTTTGTCAGTTTAGGTAAAGAAGTTTTGGTATATGTATATATTTAGATACCGTCGTCATTGTAAATACCACAATGAGTTGTGTTATAAAGCTCCAATAAGCAGTATGGATGTCATGTTGTTATGTTTGTCATGTTGGTTTTCTTTCAACATGTTTTTCATTGTAAATAATGCAACGAGCTAAGTTATAAAGCTCAATGGGTAGTATGTTTTTATTTTCAACGGTCTTGTTGGTCGTAGGTGTCATTGAAAACCAAGGACGATGTTCCCCTAAGGGGGAGGGGTCTTTAACATCCACAGGTTAAAAATCCACGTAATAAAGTTAATAAAGGAAAAAATAATAACCAAGGTCATGGGACACGTATTCCAAGTTGAATGTTGGGCAAAAACAAAGTCACAGGGACCACTTGTGATTAATTAATGGCTATGGAAGTTGGAAAAGGAAATGGAAAAGGATTTAGAAAGGCATGAGGCATTTATTGGCATTTTATTTATGAAAATAATGGAAAATACAAGAAAAGGAAGGTGAAAGGTCACATGTTGCATGTGAGGAGGAAATTGAAGGAAAATAATGGAAAATGAAGAAAATGGTGGCCTCATTAATAAAAAGGCTTCTGAGGATTAGTACACAGCTTTTGGTGAGTGTTAGGTTTTGTCAATTCAGTCTTTGGCACTCTCATTCTATTCTCTCTCTCTCTCTCATACTCTTGGGCAGAGTTTTCTTGGAGAACTCTTGGAGGAGTGTTACTTGGGATTTGGAGCAAGAAGGTAAAGGAAAGTAGGATAGTGGGATCAACAACTACAATGGTTTTGGTTGCAGGTACCGAGTTTCATGTATGATTTCCTTGATAGTTTTGGCATGCATGGAACATGCATGTGGTTTCTTGGTTATGATCTGTCATTGGCATGGAGGATTGCCTAGATGGAAATTGGTTTTGCATAGCCTTTCCTTTTCATGGATAGCCATGGTGTTGTGGGGTTTTATCTTTGTTTTCTAGTTGGTGCTCATGTTCCTTTGGTTGTGGGTTGAGTTATTAGTTCCTGGAGCCTTGGTTGGACAAATGCTCTGGAAGTCCTGTAACAACTTAGGTTAAGTTACTAGCTACAAAATCCTTGGTTAGTAAAACACTCTAGAGCCCTTAGTGGGTTCAATTACTAGCCTTGGAAACCTTGGTTTTGCAAACACTCTAGAGCCTGGTTGCAGTTGTGGGTTGAGTTACTAGTCCTGGAAGTTAGGTTGGAAAAAACGCTCTGAAACCCTCCAGAATTTGAATGGAGATTGATATGGTGATGGTTAGTGATGTCCGACCATGAAGTGGAATCACTAGTTGAGGGTTGAGGTAGTTTGGCCTCTGGAAGCCCTGGATTTGGTTTTGATTTATTATTCCATGAGATCCCACATTCATGCTTGGAACATGGCATGGTGATGATTGGCTGAAAGAGAATTTGGTTCAGCCCAATCTATGGTCGAGTGGTACGTGGAATTCCTTGACTTGGTTGGATTTGCATATGTTAATAACAACTCTTTTCCTCTTATGTTTTGTGTGCAAATGTACTTTTTATTATATGGCTTTGATGATTGTTCCATTGTTGTTATTCATCTGGCTATATGTTGGTTATAAGTATGGTTTTATGACAGTCTTGAGTTACTTCTCTCATCATGTCTTCCTTAGTAGATGAAATGTTAATGAATGAATGACCTAATAGATGCTAAGGTAGCTAATGTGAGAGGGAATCATACCTTTTTGACGATTCTCGGATAAGTATGAGGTCCCTATTTTCGGATGTGTTTTTATGACTTGTACATTACATGTTCATGATGTTTTTAACAAAATGAATGTCATGGTTAGGATGGGTCATGTAAGGCCCTTGTTCAGGTTTTGCATTAGCGGCATTGTCTTCTTGTTATTTATCATTTCTAATAATTTCATCAAGTTCTCGAAAAAGGCTTGAGTCCCATCCCTAAAAAGTGTCTCATAATTCAAGGTTGCTAGCACAGAACTTCCTAAAAAAGATTGTAGTCACATGGAGGCCTTGTTATGGGAGTGACTGGATTGTTTTAGTCACATGGAGGGCTTGTCATGGGAGTGACTAGGAGTCTAGTATAGTCAAAAGGAAAGCTAACTCAACGGTTGGGCACCTGGAATGGTTGGTTAGCCTCTAGGATTCTTATAGCTCTTGAGGAAGGCCAGTTTGGTTTTAGTTTGTCGATTCCACTTCCTTAATTGTACTTGGGGAGTTTATGAAGCTACATAAGCGGTATGATTATCATGTTTTTAATATTTTGGTATGTTGTAAATATTGCATCGAGCTATGTTATAAAGCTTCATAGGAAGTATGTTTTTCTGGTGATAAGCATCATTGAACACCGAGGACGATGTTCCCTCAAGGGAGAGGAGTTTCTAACAACCCTAGGTTAAGTTTCCATGAAAATAAAAATAAGACCAAGGTCACAGGACATGAATTCCAATCTGAATGTTGGGTAAAACATCATAGTGGGCATCACTTATGGTCTATTATGGCTAAGGAAATTATCAAATGCATTGGCAAAAGGAAAAAAGGCAAAGAGGAGTTAATTCGAATTTAATTATGATAAATAAAGGAAAATAGGAGAAAACGAAGGTGAAGAGATACAAATATGCATGCAAGGGAAATTAAATAGAAAATGAAGGAAAATTAAAGAAAAGGGAAAAGGAAAGGAAGATACTAGACATCAATGATAAAATGGGACATGAGAAACAATTGAGAACTTTTTCTCAGCTTTGGATCAGTTTTAGCAAACAAGAGAGGACAAGCAAGGGAGAAAGCAAGAAAATGAAGGAAAGGGAACGCAAGAGGAATTTTGGACAATGACAAGTAAGTACAAAAATTAGCTATGGATTGAAGGTAACAATGTGCATATGTGTTTTAGCATCCCTAGATTTGGATGCATGCTACATGCATGTGATTATTTGTTTCATTGTTGTTATTGGCATGGGTTTTTCCTGGTTTGACACTAGTTTTGACCTTACCTTTCCATTCCCTGGATAGCCATGGTGTTGAAAATGCAGCAATAAAATCTAGTTTTGACTTTGCCTTAGTTAAACTAGATTAAAAATCGAATTTCAATTTCAGTAGAATACTTGGAGGTAGTTAACTGAGGTGACATGGCCTTGTCACTCAGTTAACTTAGTTAATTCGAGTTGAAGACACTTGAATTCACTATAGTATGACTGACTGCAAATTTCTAGCAATCAGGTTCAATTAAATTAAATTAGTTTGAGTTAAACTAGTTCCAACTGATGGAGGAACTAGTTGAGGTTCCAGTAGTGGGGAGTGACTTCAGTCATCTTCAGTGATCATTCAGTTAACTCATCAATCGATCTAAATTAGTTGATGCATGTGTTAGAGTTGGTCTGGCCAGTCCTCCGTCAGAGATCAAAACTCTTTATGAATTTCATTTTTAGGTGTCCCGCTCCATTCACTCAGCTGCATTATGCTAGGGGCATGCCATAATCTGATGGAAAAGGTTATGCTAGTCATTTCCCCTCATGTCTGGCTCCTGCTGGCTTAGGTCTTTGGTCAATGATCACTAAAGTCCATGACAATCAAGGTTTGTTCCTTTAATGGACAAAAGTCATTTTTGATCATTAGGTCTAGGGATTAATCAATTTGGCCTTTAAACATATCCAATAAAGCCATGTAGGCCAGAGTGAGGCCCTTACAAAGTTATGATTCAGAGAGTTTCATCGTCATGTTGATAGACTTCGACTCTTCTTAAAAACTCTATTTTGAAGAAAAGTCAAACAGTTTCATTTGTGATAAAATTTGTTAAAAAGTCACCAGTTGATTTCTTCAGGTGCAGTCCTGGTTTCCATGGCCAAATGCCCTGTCACGCAATCCCTGCAAAGAGTGCCAAAAATTTCATCATTTGAGCTAAAATTTCAAAGGGAAAGGTGAAAATTAGTGTTTCTTTAAGTCAGTGAAGAAGTGTCAAAACATAACATTAGAAAAATGGGTTTTTGGAGAAGCAAAAATTTAACCCATGACTTCAAAGTCTTTATATACAAGTTTCCACCAAAATCAAAGTCATTGTGCAAATCAAGTGCATAGGGAAACATTGCAAAGTGTTTGAGAGTGCATCGTGTGTGTTTGGAGCAAAGTAGGAGGTAGTTTCCAGGGCGCGGTGCATACACACAGGGGTGCGGTGCACACAGAGGGCGTAGCGCACACAGAGCCACCCCTCAGTGCATTTTTTCAATGGGCGCGGCACACACCCAGGGCGCGGCGCACTGGGTTTGGCGCGTGGCGCACACCCACAAAGGGCCGACATCATTCCAAATCACCTCAAATTGCTTTTGATACCCATCAAATTGACAAGTAGGCTCTATATCACGGCTTGCTCATCAAATTTTATGGATGATATGGTGGTTCTTGGCTATGTTTAATTGCCATAAAACTCATAAAACCAGCCACTCAAAAAACATCAAAACTATGGTGGCTAGGGTTACATAATTGTGGTGTTGATGCCAAGGCTGTGTTTTCCTACCATTTTTCCCTATCCTCCCTTTCTCATTTTTCCTATTATCCCTACCCTAAAACACTACCAAACCCTATCCCCTATCCCTCCACTCTTTGGTCAACATAACACCCCAAAACCCTACCTTATCAAGACCCCAAACCCTACCTTATCAAATCCCCTAACCCCCCTACATATCCCTAAAAAAAACTTCTCCCCATAACCCCTATTCCTATCACATTAGTCCCCTCCTAATACTCCCTTTTGTTTCATTGTTCCCCTTGGTGGCAGATATCACAAAAGCACCCAGTTTCACACCATCATCAAAGGGCAGCCTAAGTGCAGTACACACAAAAGTCATGGCATAAGAGCATTCATTAGAGTATGAGATGGAGACACAATGTAATTCATCCTCGGAAGAACAGGCTCCTAAGAGAAATCACAAGAGTGGCAAACATGTTAGGGATGAGCCAACTACCCTCACTAAAATGCAGGCCTTCCCTATTGCCATGTCATGTTTCCAGCATCTATCATGTTTTTAATTTTGTCAAAGGATGGCTAATGTTAGAGTTCATCATGAGTTGGCCTGTCTTTTTGTGCTTCACCTACATGGAGGTCAGTGTATCTTGGTCAGGGTCAACTTCACATTGACACCCGAAACTATCTCAGTGGCAACCGGCATACCGAATGTTGGAGAATAGTGGCACAAGAAAAAGAAGGTGGATAGGCAACACTATGAGCCTTACATTAAGGCCAGATTCTTGAGGCAGCTCACCAGAGTCTTTCCATTTAGATATTTGAAAGATGAATATGCTCCGCTCATGAAATTGATCATGAAGTCCTTCAGCTGTGAGGGGAGGTTCTCTCGTCTATATGCCTATCACATCAGGTTCCTTATGCACTTTACCAGGGTGCGGATGATGAACCTCCCATTTTTCATTCGCAGGAACATAGAGAGGATGAACACTTTCATGCAGCATAAGACCCCTCAGCAGCAACTTAACAGTGTCTATCACTTTGCTCTTATCCGATTTTGGTGGATCATCAGTTGGGATTGCAGGGCATTGCTTGGGAGGACTTCATCTCCCATGACCTCTTCAGCACTTCACAGGTATTATCAGAGGTAGAGCATGTGATAGGTGGTCCTTCTCATCAGTATGAGCACCATGAGACCACTACTATGCCAGTATTCGTTACATATCAGAGAGGCAGTAGGCACTTGTTTGCAGCAGCAAAGCGAGTGTTATCTTGACCCGGGGTGGAAGGGGCCTCGCTTCCAGCATCGACTACACAGGTACAAGACAAGGGAAAGAGGCCCATGCATGACGAGGGGCCATCAGGTGAATAGGAGGCCGACTTCATCCTCATTCAAGATGATGATGTAGATGTGGAGAGTGCCAGACTTAGGATGACCATCCAGGAGCAGAACACGGAGATCCAAGACTTGTCACTCAATTTGGAGAGGGCCAAATGGATCATCAGGTATTTGGAACAGAGGAACAAGTAGCTTGAGGACCACCATGAGATAATGGAGCTGCAAAGCATCTGTGAGAATCGACAAGCTGCCCAGCAAAGGAGGATCGAGCTCACTACCTTGGAGCAAGAGATTAACAATGACCATGAGTCTTAGCTCAAGCGGATCAAAATCCACCTTGAGAGACTGCTGGAGAAGGCTGACAGAGACAAAACCATACTGAGGAGGATGGTTTATCATTACAGGGCACGAAACATGAGTTCAAAGGCTCGGATATTGAGCTTGAAGGAAAAATTGAGCAAAGCAACAAAGGGACAAAAGAGGCAAAAAAAGAAAGATCGACTTTGAATCTTGGTTGAAGCCTCTGTGGCCCAGCATAGTGCCTCTTAAAGAACCTCCAGCCCAAATTTCAAGAATTTTGGGGCAATTTCGGTCACATGGCAATTTTTTGGTTACAAAGGTTTTTTCTCCCTGTGCGCCGCGCCACTGGCGCGGTGCTTAGGATTGGGAGCTCCAAATTGGAAATGGCTTGCATTTTTGGATTCAACATGCAACATCACGACTACTGGTGCTTGGACAAGAAATTTGGGCATGATTTGAGTCTCCAGGAGGTCAAAAACACCCAAAAAATGACCTCTCTGCCCCTATTTTGACACACAGGAAGCAGTCTTGGGAGAATGAAGATTGGAAGGGGAAAATAAGCACCAAATTTAGAAATTCCACTTGGGTTGGAAAGTAGACAGGCCAGGCTTTCCAACAAGCACACTTGGGCACATTTTGGACTCCTGCAGGTGCCTCAAAACAGCCTCAAAGTGGCGCGACGCATATAGGGAAAAGGGCCAAATTCACCTCCATTTCGCGAAATTTCGATTCGCGACTTTCTCCAAGTGGGCCCGCTCATCTACACTTCACTTTTTTAGCAACTAAGGCAAATTTTAAAGAGTTTGGCTTCTATCCAAGTGGCAAAGGAAGGCAAATGGTCACCCAAGCCATTTGTCACTTTTGTAATGCTGCACCTGTAGCTAATGGTTGGCTTTCCATCTCAATTTTGTAATGATTTGAGAAACTCCCCAACTCTTGGTCATTCTATCTCCTCATGGCATGTTATATTTATTGTATGCAAACCATTTACAAATGGTTGGTTGGCTTGTAATTTCTGGGAGACTGTGGGAAAGAAACTTTGTTTCTTCATTGTATATTTTGACAGAGGATTAATGAAAGGCGACGGCTCTGTTTCATGAGATTCATGTGGTTGTGAGTGTAGCAAATGTGTCTCTTATGTTTCATATGTATTTCGTTATGTTTCTCAGTTCATTTCATATTCATTTCCAGTGAAATTTTCTAAGTTAGATAAGGTAGAATTCATTTATATTGCTTTGCCTGTGGGAAAATTTCATGTTCAGTGTTCTTCTTCTGTTGAAAAGGATTCATGTACTTATGCCCTTTTCACCCTCCTAAGCAATTCCTCCATTCTGCATTATTTCAAACTAAATTGCTAGACTTTCTGCCTGTCTTGCCTCACAAAGTAATATGTGCCTTTGTATTAAATTATCTGCTCATTGTTGTTCGTTGGTCCCATACATCCCAGAAACTCAGTGATTTATCAAAAATTGCCTCTTGTATCCATATTTACTTACTAGCCTAAGATCAATATTTCATTGTAAGTCATATCAGACCATTTCGTTTACTTATTCGTTCAGCGTGACGCAGAGAGAGCCCTCTCCTGTTCTGGTAGGGCTAGCTACCAGACTGAGCCTGATTTGTGGTTACCCTGAATTTTGCCTTCCTTCAGCCTAAGGCGGATTTAGGTGCTAACATAAACAACAATTTTTTTTCTTCAGAAATGGTACCGCTTGAGTAGCCGACCGTTGACCGGACCTCCTAGACAGTCTTCTCCGTTCATCTCCTTCAGAAGGAAAGCATTCTGACCACGATATGAAGCAATTTTGAAAGGACCTTTCCAGATATTTTCAAACTTACCGTGCTTACCTTTTTCCTCATTTCTTGCATCCCATTTCAGCACCACTTCCTCCAATTGGAATTTGTCCACCTTTGCTTTTCTGTCATAGATTTTCGTAATCTTCTCCTACATCTTGGATGTGTTTCAAAAAACTTCTTCTCTTGTCTGGTGCTAATGGATCATTTGATTTAGTCTTCTCTGCATATGATCTTCTTCACTACCGGCTTCTTGAGGAAGTTTGACTACCGGAGCTGCGAGAGAGGTAGGAAACACTGTATCAACTCCATAAACAAGCTCAAAGGGGGACATACCAATGGATTTCTTCTGACTGACCTGATCTGCCCAAAGTGCATTGACCAACTTCTTATGCCAACTCTTCTTGTTGATTTCCAACAGCTTCTTAATGATGTTGACTAAAGAGTTGTTAGAAGACTCCGCCAACCCATTACCTTGCGGATGATAGGCAGTTGAGTGACCCAAAATGATTTTATACTTGTTACAAAACTCAATCAT
>APFE030915983.1:60712-76905 GCA_000404065.3 Pinus taeda
TTAGAACCGGAGCTGAAGAAAGAGCCAATTTGACTAAATTAAATATTTTACAACCTCTTCCGTCCACTTCACTTGGCTGTCCTTCTTAAGCATGTTTGTAATCTCTCTTAGGTGTTCAGCAAGATTAGGTACAAAGTGGTGTAAAAAATTCATCTTACCATCAAAAGATTGAATCTCCTTATTCCGGGGCAGATCAATTTGTTGAATCGCTTGTACACGTGCTGGATCAATACAAATGCCATCTTTTGAGATAATGTTCCCAAGTAGTTTTCCCTCATCCATGGGAAACAAGCTTTTCTTCGGATTCAGTGACACACCATATTTTCTACACTTTTGAAAGACAATTTTCAGATGATACATGTGTTCTTCATCTGATTTGGAAAACACTGTCAGATCATCAAGGTACACAACCAAAAAGATATCCTTCTCATTTGCGAAAGCCAAGTCCATTGCCCACTGAAATGTGGCAACTGCGTTCTTAAAACCAAAAGGCATTTTAGTGTAATGAAAAGTTCCCCACGGAGTGGTGAACGCTGTTTTGTCTCAGTCATCTTCATGGAAAAATTTTGGTTATATCCAGAATAACCATCGAGTAGTGACATACGAGATGATCCAACTACTCGTTGAAGTATATGATCCATTTTGGGCAATGGATAGTTATCCTTCAATGAAACTTTATTGAGATTCCTAAAATCAATGCACAAGCGAATCTCACCTATCTTCTTTTGTATGGGCACCAAATTAGAGATCCAGTCAAAAAATATGATGGGAACAATGATTCCTGATTTGTACAACCTGTTTATCTCCTTCTCAATTGATGGCAATAGTTTTGGATTTAGCCTTCTCAACTTCTGTCTGAAAGGTTTCTGATTAGGCTTAATGGGTATAGTGTGCTGAATTATATTGGTATCATATGTCTTCAAGTCAGAATAGTCCCAAGCAAACACATCAGCAAGAGATGACAACAAACTAATATATTTGGCTTTTATCTTTTGTGGCAATGCTTTAGACAGTTTCACCATTTTTGGATTTGCAGCTGTTCTGATATTGACCTCTTCAACACCCTTCTCTGTTGGCGGCAATGTTGGTTTGCGGACTACATCATCTTGATCAAAGAGTTCTTCTAAAGGTATCGAGCCTTTAGAAATAATGTTATCCTTAAGATGCAATACTTCCATTTGATTGATCTGCACATCATCTTTACCATCATCATTTTCTACATCAATTGAGGTATCTTTGAACTTACCTTTGTTTTGCAGAAAATCATCAATCTCCTCATCATCTTGGAAAACTTGCCAATATCTCTGATTGTCCGGGACAGTCAGACGATGCTTCACATGGATTTCAAATTTATTACTGGAGTTCATTGGAATCTTCAAACTACTTGTTGCATTAGCAAGTGCATTTGTAATGCCATTTTGAATACGAGGCACACACGTCAAGGTATAATCTGAAAATAATTTCAGGATGTCTAGAACTGCATTTCGGTAAACCCACATCTGAGGATGCTTTTCTTGATATTCGCCTTTGACTTGCTTAATCACCAATTCAGAGTCGTCGTATATAGAAATCCTCTTAGCATTCAACTTTCTTATAATTTTTAGGCTGGCAATCAAAGCTTCGTACTTAGCTTCATTGTGCGAAAAATCCAAAGCTAGCTTGTAAGAACATACCCGCACATTACTAGGCACTTTGTTCAGAGCGGAAAAAGGACTGCGTACCCATATACCAATTACAGAACCATCATTTCCCATGGCACCATCGAAATCCATGGTCCAGAGACCATCTTCATCTTCTTCTAAGTGCTGAAATTCTGTTGGCTCTATTTTTCCTGCTTGTTGTCCATTACCTTCAGCTGATTGCTCAACGGTGTTTTGCTGTTCTTGTCCTTCTTTCTTCAAAACTTCTCTAAAATTCTCTGTTATTTCTGGAATAATTTTTGCTTCAACTAACTGACTATCTATCTCATTGAAACTATCTGAATATAAAACAAAAGACTCTAGATCGGTATGTACATAATTAATCGAATGATTAATCGGTTTCTCCTTGCTTGTAATCATGTATTTTATTTTTTGTTCCCAGTACAATTTTCTCATTTGGCCAAACACAGGAATCATTGCATAGGAGAAATCCAGTTGTAATGTCCCTTTTAATTTCGCTCCCCAAGACCTGGAAAGAAGCATACCGAATCTGGGAGGAATATCAACCACAACAATATCCATCAAAACATTCTTCGTTGGGATTTGCTCCAGACTTACAACCAAGTCTTTGATGAGCCCGATACATCTTACTCTACTGGAATCAAATGAATAGAGATCATGGTATTTCCTAGTGATGTCCAAACCCAGCTTCTCCATGATAACCTTTTGCATAAGATTGTGGGAAGCTCCGGAATCGAACATGGCATTATGTAACACAAAATCATGCAATATTAAACTGATATAAAAAGGTGCCACATCACTATCTGGAGACTCACCATTCAATTCTAGCCCAAAAATCAATTTGGGTTGATCATCTTCAACATTCACCATATCAGACATTGGATCAAAATTCAAAATTTTAGAAACTTGCCCTCTATAACTGTTGGTCCTCATTATTTCAGTCAAGGGAATGGATACCTTCAATTTAGAAATTTCATTCTCTAAACTAAAAGCTGAAGTCTTTTCTACCTCTTTGGCTGGGACATCTTTCTTTTCCTTTTCTTTTGATACAATTGGATGATTTTATTTTTTTGCTGATGGTGATTTGCTGATATTAGGTTCAGCTGCCTCTTTTCCTTTCTTTTGTACAACAGGTGAATCATTCTTTGATGCTGAAACTTCCTTCCTCTTCTGAATTGGGTTAATAGGCACATCTCTATTTCTAAGTGAATATTTCCACTTATGAGCGGACAGAGCATTCATATAACCTCTATGATACTCATCTGGTTCTTCTTCCAAAACCGTGTCATTTGCTAGAATGAAATCTGCATCTTTGTGTGCATCTGAACTTTCTGCATACTCCTCATCTTCAGTAATATAAATAGGCAAATCATCAGGAGTAAAGAAGTGTTTTTCTTCCCCTATCACATTCTCTTCCTCATCTAACTCCGGTCCATGCACAAAATTTTGCTGCAGAGGTGGCTGTACTGGCTGCTGTGCTGTCTGATCTTGGGCTCGCTATTCTCTTTGTTTTATTCTATATTGTGGCTGTTGCTGGCCACAGAAGTTAGGATTTCTAACTTGTGGCTTAGGTTTGTCAAGTTTCACCCTTTCAAACATTTGCTCTACCTTCTGGAGTAATTGATCTATCGAGGAAGACTCTTCTTTTATTGTGACCTTCTTTTCTGCTCTCACTCTAGCCCTCTTGGTCAGCAGATTTGCTTCAACACTGACTGTGATCTTCTACATGTCTTCCATTGTGGCCAGATCTCTCTCTCTTAGTTGATAAGCCATGTTAGCACCAAAACCATCCAGAAACTTCATCATGGCTAGCCCCACAGGTGGCCTTAGATGATCAAAAGTTACATTATAAATGGAATTGAATCTAATGTAGTAGTCTTGGACCAACTCACCAACGTTTCGCTTGATCTGATCATATTCAGCAAGAATTTGAAGAGGATTCTTTTTCACTTCCCAGCGGTCTAAAAATTGTCTTTGTAGGTCGGCCAAGGTAGTGATACTTGTAGTTGGCAAAGCTATGAACCATTTCCTAACTTCACCCGCAAATGTTTGTACAAAGAGTCTCATTGTCACATTTTCTACATCGATCTCATGAAGGTCATAGAAATCTTCCATTCTGTCCACATGTTGCTGAGCGATAATGCTGTGAGGAGTGCCATCAAACAAATGAATTTTTCTTTGATAATCTGTGGGCATATCATCCAAAACTTGAGGTAGCACAAGAGGTGCAAAACGAGTAGCCATCACTCTTGGTGGATTTGGTCTTGGGGATGTTGGAGGAGTGGGTGCAGCTGATATGTGAGGTGTATGAGGAGGGGAGTGCAGAGGAGAAGTAATTTTGGATGTGGAAGGAGTAGATGGAGGTGAGTTTGCTGCAGAATTTTGATATGTGACAATAGGCTGTGCAAGGATTGTAGGAATGAAAGGTGGTTTAGTGGGAATCCTTGATCTAGATGGAGTTGCAAAAGCTGCAAGAGTTGCAGATGCAGTTTCTAGGAAATCAACGAGGTTTGAAGCCACAATTGAAGTTTGAAGCTGTGTCAAAATATAATCATCAATTGACTGGTTAGCCCTTTCAGTTTCTAGGTCTACAAGAAAATGCGGATTGGGGACAGTAGAGTCAACAACACTTTCGGATTTGGTCTCAAACAATGATATTTCAAACTGCTCATCAAAATCAAGCTCTTCAAGATGCTCAAAAATCGTAGGACATGAATAGTATTTAAACACGGGAGTCACAAATCTCTCTTGACGAAGAAGTCTTGGAATCAAATTGGGATTTTCATAGACAGGAGGAGGATCTGGATCTAGATTAGCTCTGGTATATCTTCTTGAAGCCAGTGTGCTATTTTCAAAAGATCAAAAGGACATAAACAACTTACTCGGCCTATCAAATCCTAAACTTATCATCTAGAAGCTTAGAATTATCAAAAGTACTGGGGGTTTTGTAGGTTAAGCCTTCTGTTCATAAGACTAGACTAGAGATTGACTGAAGTAGCTTTTATCTATTTGCGCTAATGCAAAGCAAAAGCGTTTTGAAGTCCACCTAGCTAATCTTCAGACTCCGTCTGTAGTTTGCACAATGAAGAAGACTAACAAACAAAGAATTTCGTCCCCAGCGGAGTCGCCACTATGTTAGAGCCTAAATCTGCCTTAGGTTGAAGGAAGGAAAAATTCAGGATAACCACAAACCACGCTCAGTTTGGTAGCTAGCCCTACCAGAACAGAAGAGGGCTCTCTCCAGGTCACACTCAGTAAAAATAAACAATAGGGTCTGAGATGACTCAAAATGAATACTGATTTTAGGCTAGTAAATAAATATGAAAGAGGTATTTTAATGAATGACTGAATTTTCAGGGCTGTATAGGACAAAGGACAACATGAGCTGGGAAATTGAATCAAAGACGCAGAGTATTTCGTGAGGCAAGATAGGCAAGAGGTTTAGTAATCAAATTGAAGTAATATGGATTGGAGAGACTGTTGAGAGGTTGAAAAGGGCATAACCAATGAATCCTTTTCAAACAGAAGAAGACACACAGAGGATGAATGCTTTTCCAAGGCAGAGCAATAAACTGGATTCTACCTTTCTTACCTAAAAACATTCAACTAGAAATGATTATGAACGAACTGTAAAACATAACAAGATACATATAAAACGGAAAGAAGAAACATATGCTAAACTCATACCACATGAATCTCATGAATCAGAGCTGCATCATTTTATTAATTTCCTGGCCAAACTATATAGTGAAGCGCTAAGTTTCTTCCACACCTTTCCCAGAACTTAGACCTCCTACAAATTATTTTCAATACAATAAATAAACTCAGTTATGAGAAAACAAATTGACCAAGAATAGGGGATTGTTTAATCATTATTAACAAAAAATGAAAAGCCAACCATCTGTTAAAGGAGCAGCGTTACATTTTCTACTCGAATATGTTGATGACCAATGAAGAGGTGAAATCTGTAGGTGTAAATCCCTTTGAATCACACCTGAAGACAAAAATTGGCCGTGTAGCTTATTTCTCTGCTACGGTTGATGTCTTCGTTTTAAAATTTAGGCGCTTCGGTCTTTGACTGTTCGCTTTCCTTTTCGCCGTTTGAATAAAAACTGTCTTTTAATAAAAATGGCTTTTAAATAAGATTTCGCCTTTAATGAAGGGAAAAAAATGTGTTGTCAATGAATGGGTCCAATTGCAACTTTGCTAATCTCACCAAAAGCTCCTTCGATACCAGGGAACACATATCCATTTGCTTAACAAGATCCGCAATACTTTCCTTATCGTGGATGTCCAAGGTTGGAAAGCTAACCAAGGAAAAGTCTTCATTCACCTCACACAATGCATTGGTGAGTTTTCTGTACGAGGATCTTGATCTAGATATTGTTGTAAATATGACAAATCTTGCATGAGCTCTCCATAACTCCCAATAAGATCCATCTCAGAAAATACGTTAATGTGTAGCAACTTTAGATGCATCATGGTTGTCAAAGATAGCAACAAAACATTAGTATATTTCCCACGTTCACTACAAATATGAGAATCAAATAAGTGGACTGGTATGAGTCTATAGTCCATCCTCTTCTCCAAACAACACGCAACACTAGCTTAAAATCAATGACAAGAGCTCACAAACTACTTGGAGCAAAAATAATTGAGTCGTTTTGCACATTTGATGAAGAAATGGTGAGAATCAGCTTTGGAGGCTCTATGCGCCATAAACAAACCCAGTGCACCGCGCCTCCTGGATGCGTCGCGACAGTGTATTATTACACTGTGAAAATTGGCCCAATGCGTCGCGCGGCCTATGTGTGCCACGCCTTCCTCCAATGCGCCGCGCAGCTGGTTTCAAAACACAATTCAACCTTAAACAATGCCTTCGCTCCTCCACGTTTCCACTTTGGCTCTTTGATGTATTTAGTATGGAAATGAACTCTTGGAACACAAAAATGATATATATGCCAAGGATTTAACTCTTGATTTCAACAACTAATTTGTCATGTTGCAAACTTTGACACTTCACTTTGAAACTCTGTTTTGCTTCTTTGTTGCTCTTGGACTGAATAGTTTGATTTTTTCTTGTCTTGCAGGGCTGAATGGCCTAGAACTTTGCAAAGGATGACCAGGGCTACGCCTGGAACATTTCATGTTTGAAAACTTTAAAAATTACATATTCATTACAAAAAACAAATTTGACGATTTCTTTTTCAAAACAGAGTTTTGAAGAAGAATCATTCTCGAGCATTATTGATGATGAAACTTCTGAAATGAAAACTTATTGGAGACATCCTCATTTCCTGCTGGCATTATATGACATTCTAAATACCAGACCCTAGACCTAATGACTAAAATGACTCTTGTTTGACCAAGAGACCATCCATGACTGTAAAGGACTAAAATCAATTTTGATGAATTTTGACCAAGCCAGCAGGTACAAATATGAGGGGTAATGAGTGACAAGGCCCTTCCATCAGATTATGGCATGCCCCTAGTGGAATGCAACTGAGTGAATCAAGCGAGACACCTAAAAATGAAATGCAAAAAGAGAAATGATCTCTGACGGAGGGATGTAAAGACCGACTCTAACAGGTAGGGTAGCTAAGAATTTCCCCAAGAAATACTTCAGAATGCTAGCATATAGTACTTCCTCGCTCCATCGAGCCTGCTCCCATAATGTACCCACTTGTATTTGTCTCAACTTCGAAGGGCTGCTGAAATTTCGATAATGCCATAATTGGTGCCTGATTGATCCTGTTCTTTAACTCCTCAAAGGCCCTATACAAAACATTTCACCACTAAAAACTCCTGCTACTTGTTGTTATGGCATGGAGTGGTGTTGCCACCACTAAAAATGAGGCTATGGATTTACTCAAGTATTGTATAACCACAATAAACCTCCTATCCTTAGAAACATTAGTAGGCACTGATCACTTCATGATGGCCTCCATCTTGGTAGGATCTATCTTTAGCTCTCCTCCACCTATCACATACCCTAAATACACTGAAAACAGTTGTGCTAACTCACACTTCTTGAGATTAGCTACCAAGTGGTGCTTATTTAATGCATTCTCCAACCCCTGCATCAAATATGAGATGTGCTCCTCCTAGATAACACTATATACCAATATATCATCCAAGTAGATAATAACAAATGAATCTATAAAAGGGTGCAATATAGCATTCATTAAGCTCATAAACATAGATGGTGTTGGAAGAATTTGTCATTGATGTCAAAGGGTGAATGGGCCCGCACTTATTTTGGTAAATTATGTGCATAGGTTAATAATTTTGAAGAGAAGGACTCTCTGGGTTGATAGCCCTCATCATATCGTTTCATTTGATAGGTGGCACATTTCATGGGTCCTTTGAGTTGGAGAGATATGAATTTTTTGAAGACTAATGCCCTAAAGATGGGTTTAGAACTAGCATATTTGCCCCAAAAGGATTATGACCCTATCCTTCATTCCTACCCTAAAAGAAGGTAAAAATACAAATTGTCATAGAGCCATTTGTCCAAGACCGCCTGAAAAATAACTTAAGGAAAGACAAAAAAAAATAAGTGGCATAAGCCTCCTGCTCGAAGTCAACCCGTCATTAGACATTATTCTTCAAAAGATAAGTATTACTTTGTTCAAATCAGCTCTATTGTATCCATGGCTCTTAAAAGAGTTATGTCGGCCCCATTATAGGCATGTCCAGCTCTATAAATATAGCAGCCGTGGGCAGATCTAATCAATAAAATTTTGGTGATTGATCTGAAATTCAAGAAGAAGCCTCCGACAATTTTAAGAGGAATTGTGCTTAGAGGAAAAATATGGAGAAAGGAAAATCAAATATTGGTTTGATTAGCTTGGGATTTGGTTTATGATTTTTTTTCTTATGTTATGTTCTTTGATGATCTTCTGATCAATTTTTAGAGTCTGACTTATGGAGACCTATAGTAGACCCGACCTATTTTTGAAGTAGACCTCGACATATATTAACAGACCTCAACCATTATATGTGATCTCGTACTATGGCAGACTTGGCCCTGTGACAGAGCTCAAACTATGGCAAAAACTCTGCCCTGTGACAGATTTCAAATTGTAACAAATCTCAGCCTGTGAAGAAGACAAATCTCAACCCCTCCCTTTTGTGAGTAAGTTCAAACCTATGGTGTCCTTTTTAGCTAAATGAGACCAAGTTTGAAGCAGAATGTGGAGACCTTAAAGCACGAAGCAAGAATTCAAGCATTCTTTGAAGCATTTTGAGTAGTCCCTTGTAAGAACCTTGTTGAATATCCCAAAATTATTTCTGCATCTGACCTCAAATCAAACTTCCCTAAATTTTCATCATTGTGTTTGATATAGAACTTACTTCTAAACACTTTAAAATGTTTGACAGGTGTTGGCTTACCATGCCACAATTCATATGGTGTCTTATCACAATTTGGTCTAAGGTTTGCCTTATTCAAACTGTGAATTGCTTCTACCCAATAGGTTTGAGGAATGTTTCTCTCTTGCATCATGGCTCTAGCCATTTGTGGTGCAAACATGTTTTATCTCTTTGTAACTCCACTTTTTTGAGGAGTTTTTGCAGTAATACACTACCTTTTTATACCAAGTTCATCACAAAAGTATGAAAATTCATCAAATGTAGATTCACCTCCTATATCTTATCTTATACTCTTTATCTTGCACCTTGTTTGATTTTCTGCCAATGTGATCCAGATTTATGTTGGAACGAAATGAAATACAAAATTAAATAGAAACATAAAGCTACAGTTAAAACTAAACTTCAATTGATTAATAGAAAATACTAAAAATTGTTTACATGAAAAATGGAAACAAACTATCTTGGGCGATGGTCGCTTATCTCTAAGAAGAGATGTGATAAATACATGTCGTATTAATTGTGTTACAATGAAGGAAATTGAAAGAAGCAATGGTGGGGGTCCAAGTGGAATAGGTGGGTGGCCACCAATATCCACTTGGATCAATCCTCTTCCCTTAGGAAGCCATGGTCCCCATTGCATTGAGTGCCTCCATGAGATGGGGAAACTTCTACTGAACTTGGTCCCTGGTGAGCCACTTACCTTAGTGTAGGAGTTGGTCAGCTTTGACAACTTGGTATAGCTGGATCTTCTATTGGCTAGTGGTCTTGATTTGTGTATCAATGATCTAATCAATTGTGGCATGTTCCATGCAGTATGGGTTGAGCTCTATTGGTGTTAGTTATTCGACAATGTCTGAGGTGTCCAATAATGGTGGAAAGTATGGCCAAAGTGTTAGAAAATTATATATTATAGAGAAATGGAACACATAGAATATTGCATAAATATAAACACAGAAAACGCATAAAACCAGAGAGACACAGATATACAAGGTTCACCCAGTTTGGGCTACGTCCACCCCGAACAGCCAGTCCTTCCTTTCTATTATCCAGCAAAATGAAGAGACACAACCTACAGCAGATCCACTGTAATATCCTCTATTTTCTCTCATAGTCTCACCTTTCTATTTCTCGCTTAGAGAATACACATCTATTACACAACCTCAATACAATGCCCTCATACAAAGAGAGGGGTTGCGTTCTAGGGCCAAAAACCCTAAACTAAACATAAGTTCTACCATCATATCATCCACCTAATGAACAACCTAGATTGACCAGAAATTACTATACTTTTACAAGGCAATTTTACATCTGTTTTTACTTCCGGGGAGCTGCCCCCGAAACCCCTGCCGGGGGACCACTGGCCCCCAGACCCCTCAGCAGGGGGGGATCGGCCCCCTCGGACCCCCCCACGTGGAGGTGTGTACAAACTTCCTAGGGTATACATCTAGCTGAAACAAAGACCTCTAAATAATCATCCTCGACACCCAACACAAAGGTAGTAGACATTGAATACTAGGTGCATGTCAAGGAATGGGGGAATGTTGTTGGGCTTGAAAGAATTGTCTTATCCTTGGTGATTGTGTAAGGCTCATATAAGAGATGTTGGAGCTTTAGATGGGTTCCAACAAGGTGTTCTTTATGAAAATGCAACCAAAATTTATTGCCCACCTGAAACTTATGTGGCACCTGATGTTGATCATGTCACTCCTTGTACTTGGCAATGGACTTATCCAAGATGTCTTGAACCTACTGGCGAATGTATGAAATGCGTTCAATGAACCTGGTTTCTTTATCAGCATCAGACTGTACAATTTCATATTCTTCCTATGTAGTCATATGAGGCATGGAAACATCAATTAGACACAATAGTTGAAATCCCAGACCCACTTGAAAGGGACTGAAACCAGTCGAGCTATGGAGAGATTTTTTATAATTTTCTTGCACATAGGGAAGGCTCTCATCCCAAGTTTGTGGATACTTAGAGTTGTACATGTGGAGTATGTGAACTATCATTCTGTTGACAACCTCTATTTGGCCATTAGTTTAGAGATGGAATATTTTTGAATTGGTAAGCTTGGTGTCCAATAATGTCCAGAGGCTCGACCAAAATGTGCTTAGGAACCTGCTATCCCAATCTGATATAATGGTATGTGAGATCCCATAATGTACCCACACTTGTTTAAAGAAGTGTTTGGTGGTGTCCTTTGTTGTAATACTATTCTTATAGGCCACCCATATAGCCATATTAGAAAATTTGTCCCTGACCACAAATGCATAGTCATTACCATGCTTGGTAGAAGGGAGGCCAGATAGATAGCCCATGGAGATGGATTCCTAGGGTTGTTTGGGAGTAGGCAAAGGAGTGTACAGGCTTTTCTTCTTGATGGTTGGCTTGGCGATGACAAAGGAAATGCAAGATCTAATATATTTTCTAACATCCTGTCAGATTTTTGGCTAATAAAAATACTTATGTAACGTGACCACAATTTTCTCCACACCATAGTGTCTTACAACCTCACTATAGTGCACCTCCGAAATCAGCTTAGAACACTCGCTTGAAGGAACACAAAGGTGGCCCAAGTAGCATAACAATGCATCTTAGAGGTGGAAATATGGATCTTGCTTGTCCTCTGCAAGCATTTGGTATATGGTGGTGAACTTTGGATCACTTTTGTATAGTTGTGGCCATCAACAGGTCTCGTGGCCACAAGAGTTGAGAACAATATCATTGTTACAACTGGGGGCCAACTGAGGTAATCTGAAACATGATTAGTGTTACCCTTTTTGTGTTTAATGTTCAAGTGGAATTGCTGCAAATATGTAGACCACTTCTAATGGTGATCATTCTATAACTTCCCTTGTGTTTGTATAAACTGAAAAGGTCAATGATCTATGTGGATGACTATCTTCGTCCCCATAATGTAATGTTTCCATTGTCAGCAAGCCTACACGATAGAATACATCTATTCATCATAAGTGGGGTACTTTTGAATTGTATCAAAAAGTGTCTCACTATGATAGGCCATTGGATGCCCTTACTAGGTGAGAACTACACCAATAGCATAGTTAGAGGTGTTTCTCTCATTTTCAAATGGTTATTGCAGGCATGGAAATGTGAATATAGGTGTAGAGTAGAGGTAGTGCTTCAACTCAATGAACACCTTTTGTTGGGACTCAGACCAAGAAAATTTTTCTTTCACTACACCCATGGTAACTTGACTAAAAGGCCCAATGATATGGGAGAATCCCAACACGAACCTCCAATAAAAATTGTCAAGGCCCAAAAATCTGCAAATCTCTGTTAGAGTGGTCGGGGATGGTCAATCCTGAATAACTTGGATATTAGGTAGATCCACATGCATGCCTTGCACATCTATGATGTAACGTAGATATTGGACATGGATCATACCAAAGGTGCATTTCTCCAAGTTGGCACATAGTTCGTGCTACCACAGGGTTTGAAGGACCTGTCGAATGTGTTACAAGTGCTCTTTCCAACTCTTGTTGAAGATGAGGAAGTCTTCTAGATATAAAACCACGAACGAGTTGGTGAAGGGTCACAAGATGTCATCCATCCGCCTCATAAAAGTTGTAGGGGAATTTTTCAACCTAAAGGGAATGACCAACCATTCAAAAAGTCCCTCCTTGGATTTGAAGGTGGTCTTCCATACATTTGTGGGCTTTAATGAAACCTAGTGATAGCCAAACTCCAAATCGATGTTATTGAAATACTTTTTCCCCTTGAGCTGGTCCAAAAGGTCATCAATCTGTGAGATAGGATACTTGTTCCTGACAATGATTTTATTTAGTGCTCTATAATCAATATAAAGCCTCCATGTCCATCCTTCTTCTATACAATTACAATCACACTCCCAAAAGGTGAGGAACTTGGTTGGATGTGACCTATTTGGTAGCAACTTCTGTATATGCCACTTGATCTATTCATTTTCTAGAATGGAGAGACGATATATCGGTCCATTCAACAAAGGTGCTATGGGCGTCAAATCGATCCAATTCTTGACTTGACAGTGCAAGGGTACCCCTGTGGGTGAGGAGAAGATGTCACTATATTCTTCCATGACCTTATCAACCTGCTTCTATTGTGTGGAGGAACCCTTCCCAAGGGTCATGGATGTGGCCATGATCATTCGCTTACTTTGAGAGTGAATTAGAAAGAAACAAATTTCTCGGTATTGGAGATGATCTCACTATATTTATTAACAGATATCAAAGAGATAGAGATAGGCGGGGCTACCTCTAGTATCCTATACAAATTATTTCCCAAAGTAATAATAATAGTGTGAAGCTTAGACTCATACACAAAATGATGCTTCCACAAGTATGGTTGGCCTAAAAATACATCACAACCTTCAAGAGGAGCAACATCACACAATACCTCATTTGTGAAGGTTTTGATGTTGTAGGGAAGGCGAAATTGCTAGCTGACAAGCATATCTCATCCTTGGTGGAGCCAGCTGATGGTGTATGGATGTAGGTGTGGTGTGGTCAACAGATCCAGCCGCTTAACGACTTCTATTAAGATGAGGTTCTTTTGGCTCTCGTTGTCAACAATGAACTGCAACAATGACCCCTTCACCCACATTTGTGAGTATAAGAGATGCTCCCCTTCCTATAGGTATTCAGGCTCAATCTTCTAGACCTTGGTGGTGGAAATGGTGGTATTGGGCTCTGCATCAATAATCTGCTTCCCTTTGTAATTCCCCTTGTTGGGGTCTGACTCAGAGTCAGAACATGCATCTGACTCTGAAGCCTTGAACTCAACCACCTGTGACTTCTTAGCATGACACTCACTTGAGTTGTGAGTGGGGCTCTTGTGGAACTCACACCACTTCCCTGTGTCCTTCTTTATCTTCGTGGTGTTGTTATTTACTTGTGGCTTTTATGTGTTGTCCTAGGTCACCCGACCTTGGATTTGTCCTTTGTTTTGTGGTTTGGGATTGCCTTTTCCTTACTTTGGATTCACAGATCCAAAGTCTTGCTTCTTCTGTTTAAATTTATGCTCAATCTTGATAGCATACTGGTATTTGGCATCGAGGGAGGATATTTCTAGAAGCCCCATCTTGTCTAGGATGTATTTATGTAGACAGTTAATACTTGAGTACTAGATTCCACTTAGAATCCTTAATATCTAACTTCGTGAGAAGCATATGAAAAATATTTGTGAACTCCAACATGTCTTGGTCCCTTCCCTGCCATAGTGTGGTCCATTTTATGTACTTGTCTTCATAGCTCATGACAAGGTAATATTGTTCCTTAACAAATTTTCGGAAGGAATTCTAAGTGGGTGTGGCTGAAAATAATGAGGCTTCCCTCTCGTCCTTCTGCTCACAGTAGGTGTCCCACTAGTCCTTGACATGGGGGGGGCGGGGGGAACTTTGAGGAGCGCAAAAGTAATATTTTCTCAATAATAAAAATCATGAACCTAAAAATATCCTTCCAGCAGATTTAGCCATTTATTTACGACATCTACGTCTATTTGACCTTCAAATATAGGGATGTTAAAGTTAACTTGTACCCTGAAGGGGGCACCATCTCCAAAGCCACTATTGGATGAAGATGCATTAAATGTTGGCATCTGCCAAAGGATCTGGACAAAGTGTTCCATCATCGCGTTCCTTTTCTACTAAAGGGATTCTTCGAGTAGTAGTTTGATAGGATCTCCTGCTCCCTCATCTTTGTTTTCTTCCCCCATGGGAGGTCGTCAGTGTTGTTAGGGCGGTCTTACAAGGGTTAAACCAGTGTAAGTCCCAACTCCTTATACCTTGACCTCATTGGGGACATGCACAAGAAAATAGAGAAAGAGCATATCGCTCTAGTACCACTAAATGGAATTTATGCAAGAACGAAATGAAATATAGAATTAAACACAAACATAGAGCTACAATGAAAATTGAACTTCAATTGATTAATAAGAAACACTGAAAATTGCTTACATGCAAAATTAAAACAAACTAGCTCAGGCGATGGTAGATTATCTCTTAGAAGATATGTGATGACTACATGCCTTCTTAACTGTACTACAATGAAGGAAATTAAAAGAAAAAATGGTGCGGTTTCAAGTGGAATAAGCAAGTGGCTACCAATATCCACCTGGATCATAATGACTTGAAGATTCTGAATTTTTTAAATGCTTTTGACTTATTTCTTAAGAATGTCTTGACAGTGCTGGAACCACCAACATGTAAAGGGGATCTCCCTGGTAAGAAGTCCCAATTAGACCTCAAACCGTTTGGTGTAGCAGTTGCAACAGTGGGTCATAAGGTAATGCCTTGACCGTGATGCCATGCAGAGGCAAGTAGGATAACTATGTTAGTAGTAAGGGTGTGATTGATTCAGTGAGTCAAGGAAGGTGTACGAGAGGTTACAACACTTCGAAGGGGGAAGGAGGTGAATGTGAGTTCTAGGTTGAAAGGGATTAGTCCCAACTTGGCTAGGAACACACAACACAAAGGACATGCACAGCTTCCGGCGGAGCAGTCCACTCAAATGTGGCAGTAACATCATACAAGGTAATATAACACGTACAACACTCACAGATCAGTTCGAGAAGAGTGTGATGATTGTTATAGCAAGGTTCAAGTGAAAGGTTTGTCTGATGTCTGACAGAGTAGTCAACATGGATGGTGACAACATTAACAAAATATGCAACACATTAACAACAAGATTCATATAATTGCATGTGAATCAGTTCATACACAAGTATGTAAGTTAAACAACACATACCATTAAAGCAACCAGAGTAGTGCAGCTACTATAACAAAATATGCATGAAAATGTGCTGGCTCTTATTATATAAAGAAGTGTAAGTCATAATCATACAATACATCCATGTAAACCTGCTAGCTCCAATAGTGGAATGTTACAGCCACATCCACCTGCTCCTCCAAAGAGATGTACTAGCTCTGTGCAGTGGAGAAGCCAACGCGCGTTACAATACTATACAAGCCTTCTTCAAAATAGTCTTAGTAGAAGCTTAGCTAACCAAAAGCCTATACAATGAGTTATGAGAGACTATTTATAGCAAAGGGTGGGGTGACCCTTGACATTCCCCTTTGTGACAGTTCAACTATCCTCATGACTCTTCACCTACTCTATGACTATTACATCCAACCATTGACACTTGACTTACACTTGACA
>APFE030915983.1:77009-87581 GCA_000404065.3 Pinus taeda
TATTACATCCAACCATTGACACTTGACTTACACTTGACATGACTCAACATTACAATGCACATGTACTCATGTGAGACAACATGGCTTGAGCAAGCCTTGCAAGACATCACTGGCACTTGGTCCACTGTGATGAGACCAAATCTTTGACATGCTTGTGATGGTGAAGGTGGTGAGCTGATGCCAAGCTTGGTCGTCTGTGATGGTATGCATGGATCTCATGGCGACATCTTGCTGAAGTGAACTCTTTCCTTTGTTTCAACTATGCATTGTTTCGGTCCCTTCATCCAACTCATTCTCTAACATGCGCATGGTATTCTTGGGTACGGTTGAACCGGCAACACACTGATGCATAGTGTTCATGCTGATATTCATGTGTGTGCTGGTGGTCATGCACATCAACTTGTTGAAGTACATGTTCAGCCCCAGTTGGACTTACTTCTTGTCTTCACTTTGGTGAGTGTGTTGAAAGGGTTGGATTGCATGTGTGCACTCAATGACATGCATGCTGTTGAATCCCTTGCATGCGATAAACAACACTGCTCATCATGTCTGCTCTATGTCAGCTACTAGGATGGATCCTCAACTTGTATGGGCACAGTTTCATCCGTGAGTGCATGTTGTACCCACTACTATTCTTGGTCCTATTGCAACTCATTCGTCTGTCTGTGCAGCTTCATGTTCTTCCTGACTTGCTACTTCAGCACATGCAACTCCTTTTTTGTTACATCTTTTTCCTTCGCGCGAACTTCATGTCGCATCGTCACCTAATAGCCTGAGTCTCCAAAATTGCTTTAATTATCGTGCATCTCCTTGATCTTTAAACTTTATTCTAGCTCTGTGTTTTCAGCAACCTTCCTCTTGCATTCACTGCATCCGTTGCATTCGGTATGCTACTTTACATCGTTGTTCATGATGATGCTCGCTGTGATGCTGCTGCTTGATGTCCTTGTCTATGAACAACTTGATTTCTTCGTGAGTAGGCAAGCTCATAGACACTTGATTCACTACATCTCCAGGTGTGCTCTGAACAGTGTTCTCGTCTCTACTCTCCTAGAAACCATTGTACCTATACTGCTGAGAGGCAGATGAGCACTTGCGATACCCGGAGACATGGCAACACTCATAACAAGTAATCTGTTAGTCGAAAACCAAAATTAAAATGAGAACTGAATTGCAACATATCTGGTTGAATGATCATGAAGGTTGTGCAATTTCGGTGAGGAGGTCGAAAGACCAACTACCAAGACTACTCAAGGCACAGTCTGGGCTATTGGGAGACTAGCTGACTGCTGGAACTGCATAATGCAAAGTCTAGTTTGGCTACTAACTGTTGGGATTGCACAATGTGCAATTCCATCTAGGAAGGACTGTTGGCCTAGGGACAGATCTGCGCAATTTCTTCGGCGAAGCAGTCATTGTCCTCCAGAAATGCACAAAACAGTCCTGGAGGTCAGTGCTAGATAGGAATGCACAAATCTGGAGAGGAAGGTGAGCCTTCCTTTCCCATATTGCGCAATGTCACCTTGGTGAAGGTAGAGCCCGGGCCAAAGTTGGCCCGACTCGCCGACGGGAAATTGAAAGCAACTAAGACAATAAATGCATGGTGACACTAAGTGATAGGAGAAGTGATTGACAATGCATGAAAAACATGAATGAAAGATTCAACAAACAGATCAACATGCATGTGGGTGAGGCATTTCGCCGTTTGGGTGAACGTCTGTGCAACAATTTCATGCATGTGATAGCAGTGAGATAGCAACGAAAACTGAAACAGAGCTAGGAAAAACTAGAATACTTGTAAATGACAGTAAGCGTTTAAACAAATCAAGCAAACAATACCCACACAAGCGAAAACATAAAAAGTGACAAAAATGCAGCACAAGGCATGGGAAGCGGGCTTACCCTAAAACAGTTGAGATGAATGTGCATACTGCTCCTAGATGTGATGTGGGATGTCAAAGTTGTAATATATATGTGAGGAATGAGCTCTGCATTGTCTGGTTGATGAGTTTTGATAACATCAAGGTTGTGACGCGCATGCCATAAATCTAGGGGAAGCAACACTTGGTGGGAGGTTTCTGAATTTCTCCTTGCATGTAACCTCCAATTGCTAAACATAGATCCATGAAAAAAGGGATGCCTTTGAATGCTGCCTTGGGAGAAGTTTCCTATGCATGGAAGTCTCTTTTCCTCAGTCCCGAAGGGAACTGATCAACTCAGCTACACATTCAAGAGGCTGTTCGACTACTTGAAGGAAATGTGCATTTCTAGCTAGGAGCTGGGCTGATTGCCCAGGAAATTTGTGTAATTTCTGGGTAGAGCAGCTAACTTCTACCCATATTTGCACAAATACTGGGCTGAACAACCTGTTGCTAGGAACATTTGTGCAAATCCTGTTGGGAGGGTTGGCTGGTTGGATTGTGTAATCCTGGAGCCCAACAGGCTGTTAGAGAGGATTGCACAATTTATGGAGGGAAGTTTGGTTGCCCTCTAGAAATGCACAATTTTCAAGGGGAAGCTACTCATCCTGCAGCTAGACCAAGTCCGGGTGAGTAGCCTATGAGGGGAATGGATCAACTGTGATCGACAGGCTGCCTTTATGCGAGGAAAACACTTGAAGCTTGAGTACTTGATGAAGCAAGACAAAGTGCTGTGTAAGGTTGGTAGGGAGGCTCCAAAACAGGCTAAGGCAAAATTTTGGAGGGTGGTTGTAGCCACTACAACACTTGGTGACACATTGGTAGAACTCTAGCTCTCTACATAGACCTTGTTCGTGAAATGCAATTCTAACACCTCTGGAAGTATTGTTTAGTTCTTAGCTCATCTTGGTTTCACACTAACTTGATTGTAAGATGTAGAATTTACCAAGCCCTTCGTTGACTAACACACATTCAAATCCAAGGAAAAATAGTCGTGTCAACTCGGGTTGAGGAGTATATAGGTTCACAACCAGTATAGCCATCAGAGTCTTAGTTTCGTCTATGGTGTTGCTCCACTGCCAGCAAGCCTGGACAGTACCCCGGTGGAGTGACATAGGAAAACAAGCATGGCTCTGGTGCTAGCGAGCCTAGTCAGTACCCCGGCAGAGTTACTTGCATCACCTCTCTATGCAAGAAGCATTTCTCTTCTTTTGCCTTATTCATTTTTCATTTTTTTTTTACTTTTAATTTTTCCATTTTCCATTGTGCATAGCACTTATTCATTTCAGAGGAAAAAGAGGGATCTTGACTTATTGAGAGCAGAAGAAGTTGTTCTAGCAGAGAAGTAGTTTGTTGTATCTTTGACATGCCTATTAAGGTTTTCCCCCTTACCTTACTCTGCTTGACTAAGCGAACAACGGTTAACCCAAAAACAATCGACTAGAGAAGGTGACCCTAGTTAGCATGCAAGCATTTTGTTTACACCAAGGTTCACTTCAAATAGTACATATTTTCCTTTGATGTATCATGGTCTAAAAGTAACAAGCTCATCATACAGAGGCAAGATGACAGATAACCAAGTAGTGATAGTTGCACAAGCCCTCTTGTACTTTACCCAGCTTGCTTCAAGAGTCATACATGGCTTCGTGCAAAACTAACCTATGAATGAAACAAGCGAACGAACTAACAATCAACAAAGCAAAGAAATAGTAGAAGCAAAAATGAAAGTGAAGCAAGTAAACAAACAAGAAAGCAAACAAAGCACGTAAGCAAACAAGCATGCAAGTAAACAACTGAAAGGAAACACTACTCTTAGTACTACACTAATAGTACATGGGCTTGATCACGTGAAGTGATACTTCCAATGCAGCCACCAATGCATTGGTAGACTCATGTTGGTGAAGGCTTGGTCCACGAGCAATCTAGTTGTGTAAACCATCAGGAAAGAAAGAAATAACAATGAAGACAACCACACCTTATGATTCAAAGTGCCCACGGGACATAAGTGATTCCATCTGCATGACGGGCAGTCCGCGGACTTATCATGGTGTTGTGTAACACTACATGCAACTTTGAAGCATAAGCACACTCTTGAATATGACATGCAAGCAAATGAAAGAAACAAAGATAACTTGCGTCGTGCACGAGTTCTTGCAATGTAAGACTCCTCCAATGCATGAGCATTGGGATCATGTAGTTCGAGTGGAGGAAGTAAAATTTGAGTGTTAGATTGATCTTGAGTGCATACGAATGAGTGATGATGAGCCTTGAGTGCTTAAAATTTTCTTGATCAGAAGCAAAACCAACTTCAGGACAGCGAGGGCCTCACATAACCATCAGCTCGGGCTGAAGTGCCTCGATGTTCTGTGGGGTTTCGACTTCATTGACAAATGGATCTTCGTAGACCAGTGGCTTAGACGGATTAGCAATGAGTGAATCAACATCGTGATCAAATGATGAGGTGAAGAGTTCATGACAAACAAGATCAAAAAATTCAGGATGTTGGTCGCATCCTCATGGTTTGATGAATCACATAGAGGGGTAGATGAAAAGCAAACAAACTCATCCTTTGTGTTTCTTGAAAAGACAGATGAAGGATCAAGCGGGTTTTCAACAAGTAACTTATCCTCTCCATTGTCAAATGATGGACTAACATCCGATGAGTCCTATGAGTGATCAACAATGGGTGCATCCATGGATGAAGATACACATGAAAAATCATGGATGGTGGGTTCACCAAAGAGGTTAGGAAATAATGAAGGGGACTTGGACAAAAGGGAGTCATCCTTCGCCGAGTGTTTATGTTCAAGCTCCCCACTCATACTCTTCATGAATGACAGCGCATGTTGGTTGTGCAACACCGACTCCATCAGTGGGCTGTTCCTTGTTCACAACAAGTGAAGAGTCCAGAATGTATGAACACAAGACAACATCATCCAGAGGAACACCTGAGTGCGAAGACGGAGGTCGAAGAAAAGAATGCATATGAGAACTTGAAGGACTCACAACCAAATCTGTGCAAAAATCGAGTGGAGTGATGTTGGGAGAGTGTGAAGGATGAACAGGTGTGTGAGCATGATCCTCAACATCACTGGGTAGTGGTGGAGCTGCTGAATGAGAGGGAGGGAGAGAGTCAGTTGAGACAGTGCCCGCTCCCACATGAGATTGTATAGTTCCATCAATGAAGAATATTGAGCGAGGCTTGTTATCAAGCTTCCTCTTGGGATAGGCATATTTCTTAAGGAAATACTCGAATCGGTCCCAAAGATAAGCAAATTTCATCTGGCTCTTCGAAGGTTGAAACTACAAGTCACAAAAGCACTGCCAAAAATCAATAACAGATTCATGCAAAGCCCTTTGTTGTTGTAATAGTTTCTTGTCAAGATATTCTAGATCAAAATGATAGAATGTGTCTTCAATGAGATCACAGAAGTGCTCAAATGAGTGCACAATGGAGATTCACGAAGTGTGTATGCAAGCAGCAAACCGGCTTGTTCGTCAGAAAACTCATCTTCCTCATAAATCATGAAAAGAAAGTTATATAAGTGCTCAGGCCAAGCCACTTCGCCTTCGCCATCATACGTGTGAGTGGACAAGAGATCGAAAAGCTTCCCCGAGATGGAGACATATTCACGATTCAAAAAACACCTCGGGGGACGAAGATTGCAAGACTACATGAAAGATATGCAAAGTTTCAAAACTAGATGAGAGGACACAACTTGTCATCAGGCCCTCCTTCTAGCACCAGAAATGTTGATGGTGCTGGACCCACCAACATGTCAAGGGGATCTCCCTGGTAAGAAGTCCCAATTAGACCTCAGACCGTTTGGTGTAGGAGTCCCAGGAATGGGTCATAAGGTAATGCCTTGACCACAATGTCGCACAGAGGCAAGTATGATAACTCTGTCAGCAGCAAGAGTGTGACTCATGTAGTGATTCAAGGAAGGTGTATGAGAGGTTCCAACACTTCAAAGGGGGAAGGAGGTGAATGTGAGTTCCATGTTGAAAGGGATCAGTCCCAATTCGGCTAGGAACACACTACACAGAGGACATGCATAGTTTCTAGTGGAGCAATCCACTCGGATGTGGTAGTCACATCATACAAGGTAAGATAACAGGTACAACACTCACGGATTAGTCTGAGATGAGTGTGATGGTTGTTATAGCAAGGTTCAAATGACAGGTCTGTCTGATGTCCGGTAAAGTAGTCAACATGGATGATGACAACATTAACAACATATGCAACACATTAACAACAAGATTCATATAATTGCATGTGAATCAGTTCATACACAAGTATGTAAGTTAAACAACACATATCAGTAAAGCCACCGGAGCAGTCCAACTACAATAACAACATATGCATGAGAATGTGTTGGCTCTTATTATATAAAGACGTGTAAGTCATAATCATACAATACATCCATTTAAACTTGCTAGCTCAATAGTGGAAGGTTACAGCCACATCCGCTTGCTCCTCCAAAGAGATGTACTAGCTCCCGTGCAGTGCAGAAGCCAAGGCATGTTACAATACTATACAAGCCTTCTTCAAAATAGTCTTGTAGAAGCTTAGCTGACCAAAAGCCTATACAATGAGTTATGAGGGACTATTTATAGAAAAAGGTTGGGTGACCCTTGACATTCCCCTTTGTGACGGTTCAACTACCCTCATGACTCTTCACCTACTCTATGACTGTTACATCCAACCATTGAAACTTGACTTACACTTGACATGACTAAACATTACAATGCACATGTACTCATGTGAGGCGACATGGCTTGAGCAAGCCTTGGAAGACATCACTGACACTCGTCCGTTGTGATGAGACCAACTCTTTGACATGCTTGTGATGGTGAAGGCGGTGAGTTGATGCCAATCTTAGTCATCTGTGATGGTGTGCACGTACCTCATGACGACATCTTGCTGAAGCGAACTCTTGCCTTCATTGCAATCAGTTCATTGTTTCGTCCCCTTCATCCAACTCATATGCTAACATGTGCATGGTCTTCTTGGGTATGGTTGAATGCAACACACTAATGCATAGTGCCTGTGCTGATATTCAAGTGTGTGCTAGTGGTCATGCACATCAACTTGACAAAGCACATGTTCAACCCCAGTTGGACTTGCTGCTTGTCTTCGCCTTGGTGAGTGTTGTTGAATTCCTTGCATGCGATCAACAAAATGGCTCACCATTTCTGCCTGTGTCGGCTGCTCGAATGGATCCTTAACTTGTATGGGCACAGTTTCATCCATGAGTGCATGTTGTGCCCATTGTTGTTCCTATTCTTTCTTCAACTCATTCATCTGTCTGTGTAGCTTCCTAATCTTCCTGAGTTTCTACTTCAGCACATAAAACTCCTTCTTTGTTACATCTTCTGCCTTTGCATGACCTTCATGTTGCGCTGTCACCTCATAACCTGAGTCTCCAAAGTTGCTTTCATTATCAGTAGATCTGCTTGATCTTGCAACTTTGTTCTGCCTCTGTGTTGTCAACAACCTTCCTCTTGCATTCGCTGCATCCGCTGTGTTCCCTACATTTGCTGCATTCGGTATGTTTCTTTTAGTTGTTGTTCATGATGCTACTCATTGTGATGATGTTGCTTGATGTCCTTGTCTATGAACAACTTGATGTCTTTGTGAGTAGGCAAGCTCATAGACACTTGATCAATTGCATCTCCAGGTGTGCTCTTAATGGTGTCCTTGTCTCTGCTCTCTTGGAAACCATTGTACCTGTACTTCTAAGAGGTAGATGAACACCCGCGATACCTGGAGACATGGAAACACTCATAGAAAGAAATTTGTCACTCGAAAACCAAAATGAACATGAGAACTGACTTACAACATACTTGGGTGAATGATCACGAAGGTTACGCAATTTCGGTCGGGAGGTCGAGAGACCAGCTACCAAGACTGCTCAAGGCATAGTCTAGGCTACTAGGAGACTAGCTAACTACTGGAACTGTGCAATGCATAATGCAGTCTAGCTGCTGACTATTGGGATTGCGCAATGTGCAATTCCAGGCAGGAAGGACTATTGACCTAGGGATAGATTTGTGCAATTTCTTAGGCCAAGCAATCACTGTCCTCCAGAAATGCACAAAATGATCTTGGAGGCTAGTGCCAGATAGGAATGCGCAAATCTAGAGAGGAAGGTGAGTCTTCCTTTCCCAGATTGCACAATGTAGCATTGGTGAAGGTAGAGCCCGGGCCAAGGTTGGCCCGACTCACCGATGGGCAACTAAAAGCAACTAAGAAAACAAATGCATGGTGACACTAAGTGATAGAAAAAGTGATTGATAGTGCATGCAAAACATGAATTAAAGATTCAACAAACATATCAACATGCATATGGGTGAGTTAGTTCGTCGATTGGGCGAACGTTTGCGCAACAATTTCATGCATGTGACAGCAGTGAGATAGTGACGAAAACAAAAACAAAGTTAGGGCAAGCTAGAATACATGTAAACGACATCAAGCGTTCAAAGAAATCAAACAAACAATACTCACACAAGCGAAAACACAAAAAGCGACAGAAATGTAGCACAAGGCATGGGAAGCGGGCTTACCCCAAAACAACTGAGTTGAACGAGTCAACTACTCCTAGATGTGATGTGGGATGTTAGAGTTGCAAGGTTGATGTGAGGAATGAGCTCTACAACATCCTATTGATGAGTTTTGATAACATCGAGGTTATGACCCGCATGCCACAAATCTAGGGAAAGTGACACTTGGTAGGAGATTTCTGAATTGCTCCTTGCATGTAACCTCCAAGTGTTAAACATAGATCCCTGAAATAAGGGATATCTTTGCATGCTACCTTGGGAGAAGATGCCTATGCATGCAAGTCTATTTTTCTTGGTCCTGGAGGGAATTGGTCAACTCAGCTGCACATGCAAGTGGTTGTTCAACTGCTTGAAGGAAATGCACATTTCTGGCTAGGAGTTGGGCTGACTGATTTGGGTCCCGGTGTGACAAAAGACCCTTCCAAGACCTTTTACTTTCGTGATGTGTTAAATTGAATTTTTAAAAGAACATAAATGAATACATATGCATGCTGTAAAGAATAGGAACATGACAATCATCAGCAACATAAAATAACAAGACATTGATAACAAAGTTTGTCCAGGAGGGACTACGTCTCCGGGCCTCGGTGTGAAGATGGTGTAGGTCGCTGCATTAAGTTCTGTCAATAGTGATGATGTACATAAGAGATGATGTCGCTATCATACAAGGAAAATTCCTTCACAAGGGAGTGGCTCCAAGAGATGTTCCGCTACAGGAAGTCTCAGTCAAAAAGGACTCCTATTAGTATGACATAAACTCATGCATGATGATCATGAGCATCCCACCAACATGGCATAAAAGGGATCTCAATGCAAAAATACATGACGACAACATGAGTATCCCATCAAGATAACGACAAAGGGATCTCAATGCAAACATACGTGGCAACAACGAGTATCCCATCAACATAACGATAAAGAGATCTCAAACAAAACATGATGAATCATGACAACAAGTACATCCCACAAATGTTTCTGCATCACATCAAGTAGGAATCATGAGACAAGTAAGAAAAAAGATCCCACATCAAACATCAAATAGGGATCTATGCAGCACAATGCATAGCAAAAGGAGGTACATGAACGCACTGCATATACCTCACATCCAGGGGCCATATGAAGAAAAGGATGTCAAACTGCTGAAGCTATTCATACCATCGTTCTCACAGCATCGAATCTCATGGCAATCATTGTTCACACATGAATGCTAACACCTTCACTCCACTTAGAAAAGTGGCCGAAAAATGAAATAAGAAAATGGAAAATCTGAACACACCATAAGATTTGTGGCATCGAATACTGCAAAATAGGCTATCAAATTTCTGAATTCTAAGAAAGTGGAAATCTCGGGCTTAAGGAATCTTTTAGATTCCCCCTAGATTCCTCAAAGATTCCATCCTCTCGGTCCTCTGAAAATCTATTGCTGAGATCAGGAAATTGACTGCACCATCGGGTTTGTGTCACTGAGAGGTGTAAGATCGACATAAAATTTGTCCAATTTAGACACTGCAAAAATTTCACCCTCTTGAGAATTTTGCTCAATCCTAGTTTTGCTTGCCTCTTCTTTGGACTCATGGTGCCACCTGCAAATAAATTAATTAAAAATTCTGCTTCGATTTCCATGCATGCTCCTGGTTCCTCCATTCCTGGGTGCACTCACAAAATATGGGTTTATATAAGTTTTTGGTGGGTGGAATTTGCAATAAAGCCCCACTGGCCCATTGGTAATAAAGACAATTAGTTATGGGTAGGTCGGGGGAATCAAATCTCACCGCCCCCAAAATCCATGTAATTTTTATTTGGGCACGTTTGTATTAAATTGGGGCTTTTTTGGAATGGTGGCACTAAAGTTTGTTGGGTTTGTTGTTTGGTTGTACCGTGGGGCTGCTGCATGGGCGGGGTTTGCCCTCCCGCTAGCGATGGGTTCGACTCCCACCAGCCTCGTTTTATGCGATGGCATTTATGTTAAGAGGGTTGGGTGTACTATGTTGTTTGGTGTGGTGGGGCCGACAGGGGTCATGGCCCGTCGCCCCTTTAATAATTTTTTTTGTTAATATAGTTTGGGGTGGTGGGGGTAGTGGCCTGCCAC
>APFE030915983.1:104652-115990 GCA_000404065.3 Pinus taeda
GAAGAGAGTTGTATTGGGGCCTCCACCCCTGCTGAGGTGCATTCCACTGAGGTTGTGGCTGGACATGTGAGTGAAACGAATGAGCAGTAGGTTGAGTATGGTATTGAGATGGATAAGACCACGGAGGAGGTGCGGACAGGAAGGATGAGTAGGGGGACTCCAAGAAGGTATTTGAGCAGATTGGTTGGGGCTATAATAAGCTTGGGATGTCCCTTGCATCCCCTGCTGGTAAGGCCTGGGCCCATGCAGCCCCCTTTGGTTGAGGAAGTAGAGAAGTTCAGTGGTTGCCTCAGTCCCCTGGTACATGGCTTTAAATTTGGGCAAGGTTGGGCATTGGTTTGTGGGGTGGTCTTCCTCACAAACAAAACATACCTCTACTGAGTGCAATGGACACTCATTCTTAGGGTGCTTCCTCGTACATCTGGGACAGAAAATGGCCAAAGCCCTCTCAAATTCCTCTTTCTTTTGTTGGATTCGGAAAGTATCAACTTGCATGGCAATGGTCTGTCTCATCTCACTTTTGAGGTCTTCCATCTGATTAGCAAACTCATGCTTGGAGAAGGTGGTACTAGCTGAAAGTGGATTCCCCTTACCTCTTTTTTCGGGTTGCCCTAGAATGGTTTCTAAACACAGTCTTTATGTCCTCATAAGGTAGTTGGTAGATGTCCCCTCCAGCTAGCAAGTGAAGGGTATCTAGAAGGTCTTCAGGGACTCCTCAGAGCAGAACCAGCTTCAGAGATTCAGGGTCAAGTGTGCACTTGGCCCATTTATAACTAAGTTGGAACCTTTCCTCGTAGTCTTCTAAAGATTAATCATTTCCCATGGTCATCTGAAAGATCTCTCCCTTTGTTTCTTTTGACCTACAGTAGTCCCGGTATTTGTTGTTAAAGGCTTGCTGCAGCTGGGCCCAAGTGGTGATACTGTTTCCAGGTAACCCCATGAACCAGTGTAGTGTTGCATCCTTGAGGGTAGAAGGAAAGAGTTTCAGCTTTTGCTCATCTTCGACATAGTCATAAGTTCAATACAGGACAACAAACTCAAATAGGAAGGTATCAGGGTCTTCAGTGGTTAGTCCATGGAAGTGAGGTAAGGCTAAGGGACTTATGTTTTTCATTTTCATGTCCCCATTGGTCTCTTCGATGGGAAAGGCACCTTCTATTCTCTCCTCATCTCCTGTATTGTTTCTGTGTTCAGCCATGGTCTTGAGAGGGATGTTCTCTTGCTCTTCTTTTGTTATAGGATCTTTGTATATCTTAGGAGGTTCACCTATAGGTTCTTCTGGATCACGACCACCAAAGAAGAGAGAAGGGTGACTCAGTGACGTGGTGGGGGTGTTGGGTAATAATTTTCCAGTGTTGTCTCTATTCCTACGAGGCATGAAATGAAATATTTTTGGCTGTTTTTTTTTTTTTTTTTTTTTTTTTTTTTTTTTTTTTTTTTTTTCTGCTTGTACCTACAAAACTGAAATAGATGGAATTGCAGCTAACTAAAATCTATCTTGCTGAAATGAAAATGCGGAATTGAAATGAAAGTAGGAAAGGACTAATCTATTTTGCTGAAATGAAATTGCAGGAATGAAATGCTAGGCTACGCCTGCAGAATTGAAATTGCGGAATTGAAATGCTAATCTACGCTTGCAGAATTGAAATGCTACTCTAGGAAAGAAGGAAACATCTAATCTACTTTTGTGGAAATGAAATTGCAAAATGGAAATGAAATAAACTACTTAGCAGAAGGTTGTGGTAGAAAATAGAAGAAAAGTAGCAATCACAAATACTCTGACGCTTCCCCGACAACGGCGCCAAAAAGAATGGTGGGCTCCAGTATTGCAACAATAATGCTGCAACCCCTGGGACTCCCTTCTTTACTCTTATCAACCCGGTAGTTCGTAACAAACTTGGAAGCGACAGTGCTGTATGCACAAGTACTAGCTCTTGCCGTAGCTGTCACTTGGTCAGCTGGCACAAGTCCGCTAGGAGCTTAAGCCAACTTCTATTAGCTCTGAGAAGAAGCTTTTTAACTGGTGGATGAAAGCTAACTCAAAGGAAGCTAATCTACTTGCAGAAAGGAACTGAAAAGCTAAAAGGAAATGCAAACCCTAGCAAACCCTAATTTTACCAGCTAGCCCTACTGATGCAAAAAAGAGTATGAAAGCTACTGAAAGAGATGCCATTGACTTCTAGGAAGGTAAAATGCATGTGTCTAAGTTATCACTATCTGAAGAATCTGAAGAAAACATCTTTTTGTATTTTTGACTAAGTTGTCAGGATTATCATGCATGCGCTTTCACTGTTTTTGACTGTGCAGAGGTGGATCGGCAAGAGGAAATTCTTGCAGGAGCTTGGGAAGGTTCAGAGAGGGCCTAAGGGGTCCCTAGCACCCTTCCAGAGAGTTTCACAGAGTTTGACTATCAAGAAACCGCTTTCGTGAGCTTCTACAGGAAGTCTGCAGGGGTTCTACAAGATGTTCTGGAATTTCTACAGGATGTTCTGTAATTTTCTACAGGATGTTCAGAAATGGGATTTTGGAGGATTGATGGAGGGAAATAGGTGAAGGAGCAGGTATGGAGGTGAGATAAGGGTGTAAGGAGGTCTAGGGCTTGGTGGATGGAGTTTAGGAGTGGCGAGGATGGTTGGATTTGTTCAAGGAGGGATAGAACAATGTTGCACAAAAATATGGGGATTAGGGTGAAGCAAGCGAATGTGGCTAATGTGAGGCAAGGATCCAAAGTAGAGGATGGAGTAGGTGGGATTGATGGAGTATGGGTAGATATAGAAGTGTTACAGGTGCTCTGCAAGTTATCTTTCAAACGGAACAAACAAGGACTTGGAAAATCAAAGACCTAATTGCGTTAGCCTATTCTAACATAGATAACAGCAAAGAAATGGAACAGAAGTTTATTTGCACGAAATCAGGTGAAACAACTATGCAACTAAGCAATCATAAACCTAAGCATGCAACCAAAACTGATATCAAGTTCGGCAACTAAGAGTCTAACACTACTAATTGCATGGTGAAGCAAAGACAGTGTTTTTGGTGGCAGCAAGTTCACCTTGGTCCTAGCCCATGATTCCATTGAGGGAGAGGTGAGATCCAAGGTGCTTGATGGCCTTTTTCTGAAGATCTTCCCTGTTATTAACCTATCAAGTAAATCTAAACATGAAAAAGCCTTTAACCATCAGCTATGATCTAAGTAACCAAGTGAGATTCTATTCTAACTTAATAGAAATTACTTTGCAAAGACATAAAAATTAAATAATAGTACACAAAGGAAGCCTTGGCACTTGGGTCGGGCCTAACCCCAAGAGCTACAGGCTCCTAAAAAGAACTCAGAACTGATGCCAAATAGATCTGCTTCCCATTACTCAAAAATAACCATGTCTCAAGAAAGTTATACAACAGTAGCTACGAAAATGAGCTGAGAAAATAACAGCACTATAATGCGAAATACAACAGTCCAAAAAGTAACCTACGAAGGCTAGAAGCCTTCTTATTTATGCACTACGAGGATGTCCAACAGCCCTCCTTAACTGAAGGGGCTCGGCTGCTCCAACTGCCAGTGATCAGCCACTTTACACAAGACTACTCGGCTGCCCTTGGGAATCCATTTCGGTGGCCTGTAAACTCCGAGCTGAGGGTGGAGATTTCAAGGAAGGGGCCATTTAATGCAAGGGACACCCTTCCTATGAATCCTCACCCTTGTTGCTTCATACTTGGCTGTCATTTGGCTCATAATTGCTTAGCCTTGGTCCAAAATTTGTCCAAAAATCTGCATTAACAACGTGTTAGCCTTCTTGGTAAAGTGACTATCCTCATTCGTTCAACTAACATAAATATACTCATGCATAAACTATGAAAAATGGTGGATTTACGAAGAACAATTAGGCAAAATGAGCCCAATAAGTTACCCAATTTTGGCGCTCATCAATAACGACAAAGGGATCTCAAACAAAACATGACGAATCATGACAACAAGTACTTCCCACAAATGATTCTGCATCAGATCAAGTAGGAAACATGAGACAAGTAAGAAACAAGATCCCACATCAAACATCAAACAGGGATCCCTGCAGCACAATGCATAGCAAAAAGAAGTACATGAACACACTGCATATACCTCACATCCAGGGGCCATATGAAGAAAAGGATGTCAAACTGCTCAAGCTATTCATACCATCTGTCTCGCGGCATCAAATCTCATTGAAATGACTACTCACACATGAATGCTGACATCTGCACTCCACTTAGAAAAGTGGCCAAAAAATGAAATGAGAAAATGGAAAATCTAAACACACCATCAGATTTGTGGCATCGAATAGTGCAAAATTGACTGTCAAATTTATGAATTTTGAGAGAGTGGAAATATGGGGCTTAAGGAATCTTTTAGATTCCCCTAGATTCCTCAAAGATTCCCTCCTCTAAGTCCTCTGAAAATCTGCTGCTCATATTAGGAAACTGATTGTGCCATCGGGTTCATATCACTGAGAGGTGTAAGATCGACATAAAATTTGTCCAATTTGGACACTGCAAAAATTTCACCCTCCTGAGAATTTTGCTCAATCATGGTTCCATCTACCTCTTCTCTGGGCTCATGGTGCCACCTGCAAATAAATTAATTAAAAATTATGCCTCAGTTTCCATGCGCGCTCCTGGTTCCTCCATGCCTGGTGGCATTGACAAAAGACGGGTTTATATAAGTTTTTGGTGGGCAGAATTTACAATAAAGCCCCACTTTCCCATTGGTAAAAAAGGAAATTAGTTATGGGGAGGTTGGGGGATCAAATCCCGCCACCCCAAAAATCCATGTAATATTTTATTTGGGTGCATTTGTATTAAATTGGGGCATTGGTGGAACGATAACATTAAATTTTTTTGGGTTTGTTATTTGGTTGTACCGTGGGGCCGTTGCGTAGGCGGGGCCAACCCTCCCACCGGCCTCGTTTTATGTGATGGCATTTATGTTAAGAGGGTTGGGTGTGGGCCGAGTCCACCGGAGGTGGCCCGCCCAACCCATATACTATGTTGTTTGGTGCAGTTGGGCTGGTAGGGGTCATGGCCCGTTGGCCCTTTAATAAAAAAAAATTGTTAATATAGTTTGGGGTGGCAGGGGTGGTGGCCCACCACCTCATTTTTTTTTTTTTTAATTTTTATTAATAATAAGGCCATTTCAAAAATTTCAAAATTTGACCAAAGGAGTCAAATTAAACAGGCCACAAATTCGCCTAGATTCTGGCCGGAGTTGACCGAGTTCTGTCCACCGGAAAACTTCTAAATTGTGTCTCCATTAAGACTGCCTAGTCAGCAAAAGTCAACCAAAACTTTGACTGCCTTGTTCTCCCTCATACAAGCTTGGATTGATGAACCATTCACACTGTTGCGATTAGGATGACAAGATCTATGCTTTGGTCATGGTTCAAAAGCATTCTAATCATTTTGATTTTTGAGCTTCCATAAGCCCTCTTTGTCCTGCGTGTGTCTTTGGAGCAACCTGGATCACTGACTGCCTAAGACATTTGCACAATTTCTAGGTAGAGCAGCTAACTGTTGCCCAGACTTATGTAAATCCTAGGTTGAACAACCTGTTGTGGGAAAATTTGCGCAAATCTTGCTAGGAGGGATGGCTGGCAGGATTGCACAATCCTGGGGTCCAACAGGCTGTCAAAGAGGATTGCGCAATTTTTGGAGGGAAGGCTAGTTTCCCTCTAGAAATGCGCAATTTTCAAGGGGAAGCTGCTCAGCCTACAGTTGGACCAAGTTCGGGTGAGCAACCTATGAGGGGAATGGATCAACTGTGATCGACATGTTGCCTTTGTGTGAGGAAAACACTTGAAGCTTGAGTACTTGATGAAGCAAGACAAAGTGGTGTGTAAGGTTGGTAGGGAGGCTCCAAAATTGGCTAAGGTGAATTTTGGATGGTGGTTGTAGCTGCTACAACACTTGGCAACACACTGGTAGAACTCCATCTCTCTGCATAGACCTTTTTCGTGAAAAGAAAGTCTAACACCTTTGGAATTATTTTTGAGTTCTTAGCTCATCTCGGTTTCACACTAGCTTGATTGTAATATGTAGCATCTGCCAAGCCCTTGGTCGATTGACACACATTCCAAGCCAAGGCAACACAGTTGTTTCAATTAGGGTTGAGGGGTATATAGTGCACAAGTAGTATAGTCGTCAGAGTCTTAGTTTCATCTTTGGTGTTACTCCACTGCTAGCAGGCCTGAACAAGTACCTCGGTGGAGTCACATAGGAACACAAGCATGGCTCTACTACCAGCGAGCCTGCTCAGTACCCCGATGGAGTTACTTGCATCACCTCCTGGCATAGGAAGCCTTTCCCTTCTTTCGTCGTATTCATTTTTCATTTTTCATTTTTTTTTTACTTTTCATTTTGCCATTTTCCACTGTGCATAGCACTTATTCATTTTAGAGGTGGAAGAGGGATCCTTACTTATTGAGAGCATAAGAGGTTGTTCCAGCAGAGAAGTAGTTTATTGTATCTCTAACATGCATGTTAAGGTTTTCCCCATTACCTTACTCTACTTGACTGAGCTGACAAGGGTTAACCCAAAAACGATCAACTAAAGAAGGTGACACTAGTTAGCGCGCAAGCATTGTGTTTACACCAAGTTTCACTTTGAACAGTACGTATTTTCCTTTGATGTATCATGGACTAAAGGTAACAAGCTCATCATACAAAGGCAAGATGACATATAACCAAGTAGTGATAGTTGCACACGCCCTCTTGTACTTTACCCAGCTCGCTTCAAGAGTCATACATGGCTTCATGCAAAACTAACCTATGAATGAAACAAGCGAATGAACTAACAATCAACAAAGCAAAGCAAGAGCATAAGAAAAAATGAAAGTGAAGCAAGTAAACAAACAAGCAAAGCACGTAAGAAAACAAGCATGCAAGCAAACAACTGAAAGCAAACACTACTCCTACTCCTACACTAACAGTACATGGGCCTGATCACGTGAAGTGATACTTCCAATGTTGCCACCAATGCATTGGTAGACCCATGTTGGTGAAGGCTTGGTCCGCGAGCAACCTAGTTGTGCAAACCAACAAACAAGAAAGGTATAACAATGAAGACAACCATACTTTGTGATTCAAAGTGCCCACGGGACATAAGTGAGTGCATGTGCATGATGGGCAGTCCGCGGACTTATCATGGTGTTGTGTGACACTACGTGCAACTTTGAAGCATAAGCACACTCTTTACTGTGACATGAAAGCAAATGAAAGAAATGAAGATAACTTGCATAGTGAACGAGTGCTTGTAATGTAAGACTCCTCCAATGCATGAGCAATGGGATCGTGTAATTCGAGTGGAGGAAGTAAAATCTGTGTTATATTGATCTTGAATGCATATGGATGAATGATGAGGAGCCTTGAGTGTTTGAAAAATTTCCTGATCGGAAGCGAAACCAACCTTAGGATAGCAAGGGCCTGACATAACTATCAGCTCGGGTTGAAGTGCCTCGACGGTCTGTGGGGTTTCAACTTCACTGATAAATGGATCTTTGTAGACTAGTGGCTTAGACGAATTAACAATGAGTGAATCAACATCGTGATCGGATCATGAGGTGAAGAGATCAAAACAACCAAGATCAAAAAATTCAGGATGTTGATCGGCATCGTCATGGTTTAATGAATCACATAGAGGGGTAGATGAGAAGCGAACAAACTCATCCTATGTGTTTATGGAAATAATAGATGAAAGATCAAGCACATTTTCAATGAGTAACTTATCCTCTCTGTTGTCCAATGACGAACTAACATTTGGTGAGTCCTGCGATGATCAACAATGGGTGCATCCATGGATGAAGATACACATGCAAAATCATGGATGGCAGGTTCACCAAAGAGGTTAGGAATGAACAGAGGGGACTTGGACAGAGGGGAGTCATCCTTCGCCGAGTGTTGATTTTCAAGCTTCCACTCATACTCTTCATGAATGACAGTGCATGTTAGTTGTGCAACACCGACTCCGTTAGTGGGTTGTTCCTTGTTCACAACAAGTGAAGAGTCCGGAATGGACGAACACAATAAAACATCATCCAGAGTAACACCTGAGTGTGAAGATGCAGATCGAAGAAAATAATGCATATGAGAACTCTAAGGACTCACAACCAAATCTGCGCATAAAACAAGTGGTTCTTCATTACTATTTTCCACTGTAACCCACACATCTGCACCAAATGACAATAGGTGTGTCTTCATCCTAATTTTCTAGAAAGCATAATTTGTACCACTGAACAAGGGTGCCTTATTTGTTGAACATCCTTCTTGATTTATCATTCTTATACACTAGATCTCCCTTCCAGTGGTTAAGCTAAGACAAAAGGAACATGCTCTGATACTAATTGATAGATATTTTGGCAATTATTTAGAGGGTGGGTGAATCAATAATTGTATAATTTCAGTTAATCAATTCAACTTTAATTTCATTTTTTCAAGTATTTTATTTTGCAGCTAATGCATTATGTATATGATCAACTTTTAATTGTTTCTTCTGCAGTTAACTAGAGAGATATTTGCATCTATAAACAAAATTTAAAAGCATTCACACAAAGGAGACATTCAACATGTAACACATGAAGACCCCAGATATAAGTGGAAACCCATAAAGTGAGAAATCCACATTTTTTTTAGTTGAAGTGATGTGAAGACAAGCTCCTACTCCCTTATTACATCACATTTTCTATAGGGCCAAACCTACATGAGGCTGCTACCACAATTCTTTTGCAAGGAAGATCCAACTCCCATAAATATCATGCAACCTACAACCCACAAGAGGCTCATACCTCAACAAGCTAGAACGTATTCTTTATCAAGATACAACTTGAAAGGAGATTATAACCCCCCAATCAAATTACAAATCAGATTTACTGGTTACCCAATCTTTGTCTTTGTTCTAAAATTAGTTTATGTTCTATTTTCTATTGCTCATCCTCTTTGCTTCTCTTCTTCAAGTTTGCTTGACTTTTGCTTCTCTTTCTCTTTCTCTTTTCTCCTTACCATGTTGTTCAAGAACTCTCTCATACCATCATTCAATTCATGAAAATCTTATCATTCAACAATGCATCTTTCATACACATTGCCCTATGATTGTTTGCATTATATGCAGGAATTCGAAATGAGGAGTTTTCTCTTGGTATTCGAAGACTATTTTCATCTCACTTTTTCATTTTCAATTGTCTCAAATTAGGACAAGTTTTCTTTGTATTGTTTGAACATCCAAAGAATCATGGTGAAGCATTCATTATTGCATAAGGCAAGTCTCAGATAGGCAAACTCGCTATAACACAGGCTGACTGAAGACAGGATGCGTTACTATCTAGGGTAACACATGTTAAAAATTAGATGACTTGCATTATAAGAGTGGTCTTGAGATAAACATGAGTGTTACTATTATAAACATGCCAAAAATGTAAATTATTTTGTACAATTGATTCTGTTTATACCATAACATGTTCTATGGTTCTTTGGTTCTCTAACTTTTTCCTTGATCTGAAAATGAGATCCTAGACTAATATTAAGGTAATTATAGACTCATGTGCAGGATTTCACACACACATAACACAACAAGATAATCAAGGAGTTCACCCAAAACTCCTAGGCTACATCTCCTGGTACAACCTTCAGTGGTGACCTCTCTATTATGTCTTCAAGAGTGGAATTTTTACAACAGTGAGCTCAATTTGAGTCTCAACATAACATATATAAAAGAACAGGAGTTTACTTGAATCCCTCAAGTCTCTCTGAGTACATAGACTCTCTCTCTCCTATGTTTCTGTTTCTCTCTGTCTCACCACTCCTTGCCTCTGTCTCTGTCATTCTGTGGCTTTTTAAGCCAATCGGTGTTGTCTATTCGTTTCCTCTTTTGGGCTCTCTGGCTTCCGGCCTCAATCTGTTCAAACCCCCTCTGAGCATTAACCAATCATTGTGTAATGTATTCAGGGATGGTGGCCACCTGTTCTGCAATGGAAGGAACCCTCGGCACTTTGTGAATCCCAAAAACAGTCGTTCTCTGTATACACAAAGAAATACACAAAACACTGTAAAAATCCACACAAACACCTTTTATCGGACTTCAAATATTATCGATTCCACCCTATAATTCCTTCAGAGCCGTCTTTGGGTGCTATCGCAAGTGATCATCGATCCAATGGTTATTATTGATTTCAGGTGGCTTATGCGCCGGGAGATTACCCGCCTGAAAAGCGTGTTTTTCTCTCTCTGGTGCCTGGCCACGTGGCGGCCAGTGTATGGGCTTGTGCAGAGCCCGGCCAATACCACTTACCACCTAAGGCCTGCCTGAAATCCCGCTTGTTTCAGAACTCAAAACACATATCGCTGCATATAAAAACCCTTTCGGGTCCGTTTTATCGCTCGATTCTCATTTCGTTTGATTTTCGGCTATTTAACGAAAACGCGAATTTACATTGAAAAACTCCTTTTTACGGAACTCAAAAAATATATATTTTGAACCATAAGACTCGTTGGGCCTGCCTTTATCACAAGTCTCATTTGTATCGGCCCCGCTTTTTTATATCGCTCCAATGCGATATTGCAATATCACATATCGCATAGTCCTCGGGCCTTTGGTAAGCGCTCCATTGTATTTTGCCAACACGATATTGCGGGTTAACCCGGGCCATCGATCTGTGCACTTGATCGACGTTCCTCGTTGACTCGCACTGATCTTGGTCGCAACTTTCATATGGTAGCCTCAAATAACCTCCACTTGCCCTTGCCGATTGTGATATGCCGATTGGATCTAGACCGTTGATCAACCAGATCCGATGGCTCCTGTGCATCGTTGTTCAAGCCTCCGATAACTATGTTTTTTCACTATTTCTTCATGTTTTTCAGGCGGCTATGCCGTGCTCTACACTATTACCCGAGATCTTACTTATCTTCCAGTACTAATTAATTACCTTCACCTACTTGAATGTCTTAAGTTATAAGTAGCAATACAAAGCATTCATACAGGTTTGTGCAGTAAATAAACAGTATACTTGCAAATTATATCCAATCATGCATTAAACCAAGAAAAGACACATAGAATTATAGAAAAAATTCTCTTTATTAATTCTCCCAACGGTTATAGACTTGACTTGTCGTATGCACTCAGCTGCGGAGATCCGTGCACTCAGCTACGGACTACTAGGCCTCTGCGCACTCAACTATAGAGCCTTCTCCCACTCTATGACCTGTTATCACTCAGGTTGTCCCTAGGCTCCTATTAGGGATACGGCCGAGGTAACCACAAACCAATCTTCTGATTGCAGGTTCTAGCCCACCTGCAATCGGAGAGGGCTCTCTCCTT
>APFE030915983.1:116010-140272 GCA_000404065.3 Pinus taeda
GGTAGGATTCTCGAGTAAAGAGGCACAGTAAAGTGTTATAAGTTTTGAACCATTGGGCATGGAGTCACAGATTGAGGCATGCGAGCGTTTTCTTGGTCACAAGGGGATACGAAGCGGGATAGCCACACAGGATACAATACTTAGTCTGCTGAAAGTACGGAATGAACAACAGGGATGAAAGGCAAAAGAGAATCATTTCATCATGCTGACAGAGAGGAGAAGTGGATGAGTGGGATCCCGAAGCAGTTAAGAATTCCAAAGACATGCACTCATATATGAGAGAAACAGGGTAAACCAGAGCATTTAAGAATTCTAGCTCATAGCTGTTTCTGAAGAAAACATCGAAAAACGCAGAAATTGAACTTAAGGTGTAATGAAACAAATCTTAAGCTATTCTTTTTTCCTGCAACTTAGAAATGCAGAAAGATGATAAAACATAAAATAGACAGGGAGGAAAAACACTTATTGGATCATGCAGAGACACAGGAATTCCGTGATCATTCCTCGGCCAAGAGAAAATAGCAAGTTGTTTCGCAATCCATGCTTTCAGCAATCGTTGATTATGAAAAATATGACAGTTACAGTGCGAGTCTTTACTCAGAGAAATTGCTGGAAAGGAAAATGAGCAACAACTACTACTACCAACCAACCAACCCTTTACAATATCGCTTCGGGTGGTTTTTATAAACAAAATATCAGAAAGACATCATTACAAGTGACCTTGACAGGTCTGCTTAGAACTTTCCAAAAATCTAAATGCTGCTGGAATTAAATGCAAGTAAATCTTTTTGGCTGCACTGGGGGCAACTGAATCGGAACAGGTGACGAGGTGGCCCTTGGGGATCAGATGCGGTGCTACTGAAGTGAATGAGCTTCAGGGCTGCAGTTCGGCTTTGGTGCAAATTGAATGTGCAATTATTATGATTTGAGAGCTTCAAGTAGTTTCGCTCTGCTTCTGTGAATCTGCTGGAAGATATTCAATTTTCTCTTTCTTTGGGCTGCTGCTCAAGATATTCTCTGATACACTTTGCCTCTACATTGATGGTTTCCGTCGTCGAATGATACTCTTTGACGCGCTTGATACCTGCTGATTTGATCTGATACACTTTAAACTCTGTGAATGATCTGCTGCTGTCTTCAAACCGGATCCTTCGGCACGATTGGGCGATTTTTGGGCTTTTTCGGCGCGCAGTGGTCTCGGCAATCAGAAGATTCCCTGAAGATTCCTCGAAATGGCCTATTTCCCGTAGCGATGCGTGAATAATTGGAAACTGCCTCTGTTTCTTGATCTGGAGCTCTGAAGTGCGAATTTTCTTCCTGCGCGAAGCTTTTTCGGCTTTTCAGACTGATGACGTAAGCATGGCATCAGCTGTACGACGGATGACGTCAGCTGTGGGTCCCTGGTACAGCGTGACGTGGTGAGGTGCTAGAAAGACTGTGGTTAAGAGACTCCGGTGCGATATCGCGATATCGTGTTGGCAGGAAAGGGGGCATCATTGGGTTGGGCATTTGGCGCTTGCGACTGCCGATATGCGATATTGTGATATCGCATCGACGGAGAGGAAAGGTGGAAGGATTGGACACTCGGCGTTTGTGATCGCCGATCGCCGATTTCACAATATCGCATCGGCGGGGACAGATGGGTAATGTTTTGGATGAAAGTGAAATGGCGAGGTTGCGATGCGAAAACGACTATGAGGGGAAAAGGTAAGTAAGTGGGTGTGAAGGGCTTTTGAAGTTTCGGAAGGGGTCCGACTACCTCGGGGGAACTTTATACTTTGGAAGGAGTCCATAGTATCTGGAAGGTGGTTTCGGAGGTTGGGGTTCTTGCTTAGTTTCTGATAAACTAAACAATTCCCGGGAACTGATATGGTTATTTTTCAACTAGGGGAGGGATCTTACATAAGGGATTTGTTACTTAATTATTAATACGGGGACGGGAAACATAGGGAGCTACATAATAATGTTAGAGGTTAATATGGAGATGATAAGAAAGTGCTAAGTTTCGGGAGAACTTAGGTTGTTACAGGGGGAAGGACCATACTTCAGGAGAAGATATGGAACAACTGTGAGTAAAGCAGATCTTTACTCAACCGGAGTGATGAAAATGATGAACTTAAGAGGTTTCAAGCAGATCTTGACCTCTTTTGGGGATGTTAGTTAGTGATCGGGGGAAAGCAGAGAAGGGGAGTTAGTTATACCTCATTTGAGCCTTTTTGCTTACAAATCTTTGCTGATTATGTTATGCATGATATGATACCTGAAAGCTTGGAACTGGTCAGTAATTCAACAGCCTCAGAACTACCTACCCAGCCTACTTTCCAAACATTTTTTCTTCTTTTGCTTGGGGGGTGCACTTAGACTTGCAAACCCATCATACATTTTTCTTTTGATGCTTTCCTATCTATATACTACCCTTATTTCTTCCAGAGCCCAGATTAAACTGTTGGACTCTTCTGTTTCTCTACCTATCTAAGAGTCTGCCAAGATTAAACTGTTTGGACAGACTTACAATCTCTATATTCTAAAGCAAGAAATTTAAACCTAGGGAGACCAAGATTAAACTGTTTGGACCTCCCTTTAACTAAAAGTAGCGATACCAGGAAAACTTTACAAAATTTGAAGGCAATTGAATGAATTTGAAGTAGCCTTCTTCATTTGGAGACTGTTTGAGCAAATATGGAGCATTACAGCAAGCAAATTACAACATATTTGGCCTGTGAAATGCCAATCATGAAATATGAATACCCGCTGCAGCAGGAGCTAACATGACCCACAGACACACTTTACACTTAGACTCAATCACTTAGACTTCTCATGCTTTCCTTCTATTAGTTATCTTATACACTTAGTGCCTCGCTCTATTTCTACAATCCCATGGTCTGTGGACCATGGGTAGGTCTATCCAGCCGACATTACATTACAAAAACTAGGGTGGACAACCCTGTGACTCTATTATACTTTTGTGCCCTGCTCCTACAATTCGTGGAGCTTTTACAAGAAGATTTGATAAGAAATTGGGCTTTAAGCCCCAAAACATGCCTTGGGGGGATTCCATGCCCAACAATGGGCTCAAATCTAAGGATTCTCCTTCCTTCTTTTGGTTTCCTCCCCTTCCTTTCCTCCTCATTGGAAGTTCTATTTTCTTCTTCTGACATGGTGTCTTGATTTTAAAACCCTAGAGATATGAAATGATAGTGGAATATAAGTGTAGGGAGTTAGGAATGATGTAAGGAAATTCAGGGAGATGAGGGAAGGGGTTTATAATGTAAGGGAAGTGACAGGGAGTGGGAATGTAAAGGGATTTGGGATTAGGGAGTTTTATTACAGGTTAGGGGTTTTGGGAGCCTAGGTAAATAGAACACCTAGGTATTAGGGTTTTGGGAATAAAGGGATTTGGGAGGTAGTAAAATTATATTTGGATTGGGAAAGGGTTTAATAGGGATATAGGAAGGGAATAGAAGTCCTATGGTGTGAATTTGGAGGCATGGGAATGAAACTAGGGTTTGTAGGTTTCAAAACTCCAAATTTCACTCAAGAGACTTCACATCATGAATTTATGACTTGTGAAATGTAAGGAGGGTAGATTTAGTGTTACTTACTTACTTGGAGGAAGAAAACAACGAAACTGAAGCTTATGAGCAATGAAATTATGTTTTCGAGGCTAGAGAGAAAATATGGTCAAATGTGCATCGCACAATTGAAACATGCCCTCCTTGTCAAACGCGCAGCATGACACTAAAACACAGTGTAATACACAAACATGCCCTCTAGTTGCCAAACGTGCAACAAAAACTCTGTTTTGCTGATTTGACCTGTCAAACTCGAAAATTTCTCCTTTGTTGAGGTTGTTTGACCATGACAAGAGCAGATGAGGGGAAAAAGGATGTCTTGAGGATTTTAAATACTTGATAGCATTTTATTTTGTTGATTTAAAACCCATTTGCTAATGTTTGAAAGTTCTTTTCAAACATTGCACTAATACCCCTTTACCTTGTGTTTTTGGTGCAGATTGATCAATTGCTGGAGTTGAGACTTTTTGTTTTGACATTTATTGTCTAGTTGGCATGTCGAACTGAGTTGGCAGCTTGCGAAAAGTTACTTATTACATATAATGACATAAATAGAATTAAAATAGAATTACATCTCTGTTTTTGGAATAAAATTACAATCTAAAAATAAAAATAAAAAAATAAAAAATAAAAACTCATACTTGAAGTGAAAATTAGAACTTGGCAACCATGGTTACATGTTTGCAAATCCTCTTTAAATGAAAAAGGGATATTATTTCGTTCACTCTCATATTTTTGGTGTACTTATGTAGTGAAATGATGGTTTATTGGACCTTGGAATAGTGAAACCTAGAGACCTAATGAAAACCTTGAGTGAGAAGAGTTCATGGTGATTTGACTGACATAAAGACATGATGAAATGAGCTTTAATGATTGATGTATGCTCAGTAAGATGTGAAGGTGGGCCAGCAAGTATTTATTTTTGAGAGAGAGTGAGGTTCTTTTTACTAGGGCTACCATCAGTGAGTAAATTTTTGAATGAGGACCTAGGTGGAATGACAAAAATTTCAGAATGGGACCTGTTGACATGGCTAATGTGCACTATGCCAACAAGGGGAACTAACCCGATTGCAAGCCCCAATTAGACCTACTTTTTTTTGGGTTAGCTAGCTCTGACGGGTTTTAAGGGACCTCGTAAACCGCTGGAACATGTCGAAAGATGGCTTCCGCGAGGAAGACTTCAATTAAATCAACAAAATTAAATAGCTAACCTTTATTTATTAAATCCTAGCTATAATACTTCTAACTACTCTAATCTATCCTGCAAGAGCATGATACAGAGGTTTAAACATCATATATATGTTTAGCAGGAGCGCGACAAAGAAAGTTAAACATCATGCATAGATTCAAGTCCAAATGAATCAATCACTGAATTCACAGCTAGACAAGATTGTATTAAAGCTAAATTGCAATTCAATCACTCATATAGGAATCCACATTCTTCTATGGAATTAAAACTGAAACTAAATTTTAATTTAGTTTCAAATCAGATGCCATTCACAAGTTAACCATGAAACTAAATCACATTCAATTTAACAAGACTAATAGTGAACTATAAGTCATCAAAATGCATAAATATAAATCACATTTACATTCATGCCAGTAACAACACTCTAATCCAAAACAATACAATGAGTCTCTCACTAATGGCTCCTTCTTCCCTCAAAAAAAATCCTCCTCATTCACAATAAAGCAACACTGTTCTTCTCGAAAATCAAAAGCCCTCCTCCTTTCTTCGGAGGTAATATTTATGCAGCCATGAACAACCTTCCGCTTTCGATGACCTTTCAGATCCCTATTGTTGTTACACGGATCAGTACATATAGATGCGAAAGGTTGGTGAAACTACCGACAAGTTGAGGTCACCCTACCTCTCCATCTTCCCACTATTTCAGGTATGCAAATCGAGTACACAGAGATAGGATCATCAGCGTGACTGTTGGCATGTAGAAAGCATAATGGCAGGGTCGATTCCTTTCCTGAGACAAATGTGGTAAAAGGGGTGACTGTATGTTGCCTTCCCATAATGAAGACCAGGACAACTCTGCTTATAGAATTTACAAGCAACGCGTGGGGTTCTGACCCAGAACGCTTGCGACTAGACCCTTAAACGCAACACTTCTGCATATATGGCCCTTGGGATCCCCTCTTGCGTCCTTTGCTTCTCACCTGCAAGGATAGCCATCATTAGTTGTGTTATCTCAAAATCAGACCCTGGAAGGCTACTGACCAGGAAGACTTCAAGTAACTGTTTCAAACCTACTTTAGGCTGAGGCTTAGCCTCCTCAACCTGAGAGGGCTCTCTCTAGATGGGTTAATGATTTTGATTAAAGATAAGATGGATAACTCTAATAGAACAACTATGAGAAATATAAATGGTGGAAACACTTTTAATTACTATCCATTGGGCTTATGGATTCAAAACACCTCAATAAAACAATGAGTTCAACCTTACATGGAAGTGAGGGCATTCAACATTTAAACATTTAGAGCATAAACTCATATAGGACCACACAGTTTATAAATGTATACAGGAAGTCAGAGCACATTCAGTGAATTCTGAGTGATTATACATCCATAACACTGCAAGAATTAGGGAAAGGACAACATCACATATTCTGAACATAAAAAATCCCTCCTGAATCCTGAGAAGTAAAGCCAAATATGTATCACTGAAACTGAGTCTTACATAAGCCAAATACAAGATTTTTTCATAAAATTTCCAACCCTGAGTACATTGATGCTTCAGCTATATATAGAGCTCTTTACATAACTTATATTCCTCCTCAAGCATGAGGGGAATTCGAATTCATCCTACTATGACACCTAACGATACTTAAAACTAACTATTAAATGCAAATGACACCTAACTAGGAGTCCTAGAGACCTAATACAACTAGGAGTGTAACTCCTTATTATGATTACAACAACCTTATATAAAAATTTAAAGCATTCTTTGACACCTAACACTCCATGAAGTCGAATTTGATGAAGCCTCCCACGTGGTCATCTGACTGCTGAAGACAAACCCTAGAAATTAGGGAACATGTTTCCCTGTTTTTAGGTTTAGGATCCCTGAACATGGCATGTGGGACAAAGCCTTTATCTCCTCAACCATGAAACATTTTTCGAAACTGAAGGATTTTTTTTTAGTCTAGGATGTCTAGAACAAAAACCTCTCTTGGTTTTGTAAACTACTTCTCCAGCTGTCCAGACTCGATCCTTGATGTTCCTAGAAATTAGGAGACTGTCCGTTGCTCTGTTCTGGCTGAAAAATGGGTCTTGGGACAAAGTTCATAACTTCTCACAAAAAGCGTATTTGGAAAAACAGAAGGAGGCTTTTGTGAAAAAATCCATGCTGAACAACAACCTCTTTTTTTTTTTTGAAAAACCTTCCCTACCGCCCAGAATGTGTCATTGAAAACCAGGTGTCAAACAGAGAAATATGCTTGTGAAAAACTTGCACCTACAGCAGTTTCGTAGCGCAAGTTCGGTCCTTCATTTCTCCCAGATAATGATGTATTTGAGGAAACTGAAGGAGGTTTTTGTGAACCCATCCGTGCTGAAAAAAAATCTCTCTTGGTTTTTTGAAACACCGTCCCTACCTCCCAGAATGTGCCTTTGAAAAACAGGTGTAAAACAGAGAAATATGCCTGTGAAAAACTTGCACCTATAGCAGTTTCATAGCGCAAGTTTAATCACCCATTTCTCCCATATCATAATTAATTTGAAGAAACTGAAAGAGGATTTTGTAGTTAAGTATGTTAGGAATAAAAAACTCTTTAAATTTTCCAAAATATTCTTTCAGTTGCTCTGGAGACCTCCTGGAAGTTGACTACTTAAAACCGTTTTTCTCCTGAAAAAGGCTGCTTCAGTTACCCCGGTTGTTCTTCATACAATTGCATTGGATTATCCTGTTTTACATACACTGTAGACTTGACCCAAACCCCCTTTGAAGATGCCTTAAGCATCATGAACAAAACTTACATCAATGAATGATCATCTTCATAAACTTCCTTTCAAAAATATTTGCCCTTTGTCACTCAAAATTGGTCAACTTCATTAAAATATGTAGCTACAGCAGTTTCGTAGCGCGCTACGAAACTGCTGTGTAATCACCAAAACACAGTTTTAACGCCAATTCAACTCTCTTGATCTTTCCTTTGCTTGAAATGGCCTTTCCATCTACCATGAAGTTGTTCAAAACTTACATGCCTTGCTCGAGCCTTCAAAGAACTCTGATGTATGCTGACCCTGAGTTTGCCAAGTGCTTCTTATGCATGAAAGGAACTTGAGAATAACCAAGGCCAATTCTCCCTTACCTTACCCTTTTCCTTTGAAATATTTTCATTGATAACAAGTTGGATGATTATGCATAATAGAACAAAAATGTTCAATCAAACGTGAATGCTGCTTTCATTCATTTTATGAAACTACTGAACCAGTGTGAAAAGGATTTATGCCTGACACACAGTCAACATACAATTTCCCACTCAACCCGTAGGCTTGGCATAGTTTTCGAGGGCTTCCTTTCATCGCAATTGGGTATCAAACCCCTCTCAAGTCACAGGACCCGTGCCTTCCACCGCCCCGATGCACAATTGCACTATCGGGACTCCACATGCCCATCTTTTACATTGAAAACCCGATCCTTTGTAATTTTGGAAAATTCAGAAAACACAAGAAAAACCACCCCTATCACTCAAGACGGACCTCAATTGTTATACGTTGGAGTCTATAAATATCGTTGGGTCCGACCTATCACATATCACAATAGGCACAAGCCTGGGGCTCTGCCAATCGTGATATGCGATAAGGCTTCAGACCTATATATATATATATATATATTGCATTTGATAGCTCGGCGGGTCCGCCATATCGATGCGCGTATTGTGTATAAAGCTCAGTGCTCCATCAATATGCGATATGTGATGGGGCTTCAGACCCGACATATATATGAAGTGTGGTTAATAGTGTCGTTGGGTCTGGAATATAGACTTGCCTTTGGAAACTAGGGCTTCAATGTTCTTTTGAGAACAAAGGAATATATGGAGAGACCACGTTCGGCCCAAAGGCCGGACTTGAAATTATATACGATCCAATCCATAATAATCAGCAGGTCCGAAAGATATACACTCTCTTTATACACATAGCTTTGGGGCTTGGCTAATAGTGAATTGCGATGGGATTCGGACCCGAAACATATACATTTGAGTTAATAAAACCCGTCGGGTTCGGAAGCCATGAATGCCTTGTGTTATTTGCGATGGGCCCAAAAGGGTTTACGCCTATTTTGTGGAGTATTTCTATTATGAGGAATTATGATAGAAAAGGACGCGAAGGAAGATTTCATGAATTAAGAGCACCGACGATTATGATAAGGTTGGGGGTAATTCTTTGTGTGGGCATAAACATATCATGCATGTTTGTGAAGATTAAAAGGTCCTGATGGAGGGAGTGAACAAAGGGCTAGGTTATGTTAGGAATGAACCATTGTAGTAGAGGTTTATTCAATGTCTTAGCCATCAGGCATGGAAAATCTGACTCGGTAAAGAGTTAACATCCTTGTGATAAAACAGATCATTCTGAAAAATGATAAATCAAACTTCTAGGGTACCCATTCAAAAACATGCTATCAGAGCATGTTTTAATAGGGTGGTAGTTGTGGCCAAAACAAATGGAGAACAGTTGGGGAAACTAGTTATCTCTGTTTCCAAATAACCTTCAGATCCATAAAACATCAGGATGTTAAGATAAACTTGAAATGCAAACTATATAGATGGACAAGCATGGGTTCCACATAAACATTAAGTGCTTCAAGAGGGATAGAGACAAATAGCTTCTACTTACTGATATGATTTTGACAGGCATTCTCCAATGGCAATATTATGGGGTTTATTGACCTTCCTTTACCTATTTCCCACTTTCAAAAATCCCTTTGGGGCCATCATTAGTCTTTCTATACCTGTTTAGGTGTGTACATCAGCTCTTTATTGCTCATCAAGCTTGATGTAGACATGTTTATCTTGCACTTTATATGAGAATTTCAGTGCTATATTTTCATTAATTGAATGGGGCGCAGTCACGGATCATGCCATATTTTTAAACCGCTTAAGCAAGGTTGGGTTTGCTATGTCAACCGGTACTCTAAGCTCAGCAACAGTCCTTACTCTAACCGGCTTCCCAAACAAACTATCCTTCTAGATTGGCACAAGGACTTGCCATTTCATTTCTTTTTAGATAAGTCCTTCCAATTTCAGGCACAAGGATTAGAGCACAATTAGATTTTCCACAGGGTATGAGACAGTGAGCTTAGCCCATGAAAGGATGTTTTCTTGTGAGTAACAGGTATTGGACCATTTAGTGTGGTGGATAGGACCAATGGAGAATGACTGTAAATATTACAAGAAAGTATAGGCTAGGTCTGAGTGGGATTTATTTAAATGCAACATTCCTCCATGCCAGTCCAGCTGTAGTTACACATTTTTTTTTTTATAAAGATGCCCTTACATGCTCGAGATGTCCAAGTTATCAAAAGATCTCACATAGTTACCAACAGATTCCCATGAGGGGTTTCGGTTTACATTCCACTGCCGATTCTCAGGTGCTCATGGGCTGATAGAAAGTTTGTTTGATTTGCAGGGAAATGATGGATTCAGGGACAACAAAACCACCAGCAAGTTAATGAGGAAGGGAAAGGCCAAAAGTGATGAATGAGGGAAAATCTAAAAGGTAGAACAAGACTAGAGGACCCCATCAGCTGGCTGAAAAGGAATGTAATTCAAAACAGCAGGAAATAGACTTTCCAGAAAACAAAAAGAAAGGACAGGAATACAACTACACTAACAGCAAAATGAAATGAACTCTAACCTACTCATGGGGTAACCACCATGTGGTGGCTACTGGAAGTATCTCTTGAGATGCTAGCCATTAATAGGGGGTTTTTCAGTTTCTCCCTGTATGGTTTTCAATCTATAAATTCCATGACCAATTTTTCCCACAACTTGGAATGAGCTCAACCATGAGTGTTGTAATTTTGTGTGCTTACTTGTTGGCTTACTCATGAGAGATGAAAAGTAAATAAATTTCTCAATCAAAGATATCACCTCATCTTCACTTCCATTTATAAGTTTGTCATGCTCCCTTTTGTTAATGGTTGCGTTTCTGGGTGTTCTCTCGCAACGCAGGAACTCCAGGATTTGATTATCACCTTCGAACACCTGCTAATTCAGGATGTTATCAGTTACGGATGATCTGAAAATCAATACAACATAAAATTTATTCTTGTTTAATCTAAGATTGGGCCAAAGTTTCGCAGCCATCAGATTGGCATCGTGGTTATACTTTTGAGGAATGTATGTGACACTGAAATAATCAAAATTTTCAATCAAACTCCATACCTTATGTTGGTACCTCACCAGGTGTGGTGGATTGCAGTGTATCTTTTTCTTTACCTAGTCCACCATTATCTGTGGGTCATCAAAAACTCTGAGATTTTTTACATTCCTTTCAATTTCTCTTCTCAGGCCATTCAACAAGCCTTCATGTTCTGTTGTGTTATTAGTGCGCATGCATTCCAACTGATTGGCCATCAGATGTTGGTTCCTTAGGGGGTCAATGAAAATGATCCCAGTGCCTTCACTTTCAAGACAGTTAGAGTCATCAAAGTGGAGTGTCCCGAAAATAAAATCTAAAGTTACACTAAAAGAACTACTTCCTATGAAATTAGTCCTATCATCTACTATAATACAAGGTAATTCATTAGTTGGATTGTGGGGTTGTTTAATTCTTTCTTCCAACTGTGTGTTTGTCAAATCCTCCTTGATTGTTTCTGCATGGCACTCCCCGAAACATATTTGTGTGGCATAAAAATTGGAAATATAATTCCCAAGGATAGAGTTATAGAACATTACAGGTTCATTGGGGCTGTTTGGTTCCGTTACCACGTATTTCATGTACCTCTCCCGATCCACTCTCAGCATACCACTTTTTCCCCTCTGAGGCAACAAAATATGGGACCAATCAGTTGAAAAATATCCATTTAGATTTGATGACCAGTCCCTACTAAGAAACATTCCATAATCCTTGGGTATATCCACTACCACTATATCAATGACCTGAGAGTATTGAGGTTTGGCGACCATCCGAATCAACACATCTTGCAGCTCCCCAATAACTCTCACATTCGTTCTGTCCAACTGCATAATTCGAGTTTCAGTTTTATCGGGTATTGCCTGAAGTCTCTTAGCAATAGCGTAAGGCATAATAGTGGATGAGGCACCAGAGTCTACCAAGCAATTATGCACAATCATATTGAATATTTCGAATGTGATAAGGAAAGGTGGATTCATAGATTTTGATTTCCTCCCTATCATGGCTGCACTAACATCTTGAGGATTTCAATTCATTTTATATAACATGGCCTCCATAGCTGATGGTATTTGGGTTGTGCTAGTTGTACTAACAGGTTTAGACATTGGCTTTTTGGTTTAGGTGCTTGAGGTGGTGGGGGTTTTGTAGTTCTGCTCATTCATAGCTTTCAGTAGCAAATCTCTTTGCTGCATTAATTTTAATAGGTCAAAATATGTCATATTGGCCCTAGACATTTTGAGATCATCCACAATATTATAATCAATGTTATAAATAGGATAGGGCAGAGTAAACATACTTGTCTTGCCATTTTTAAGTGGGAGTTTACCTTCGTTGCACTGGGAGATGCATTTTCTTCCTCTGGGTGACTTGCAATAGGGGTATTCTTGGATTGACTGCCAGGCCTACTATTCTCGACAAGAAACCTGGGGGCAGATGGTTTCACAAGGCAAACATCTTGCGTTGTTCAGTCTAAGGGCTTTGTCGCACCTGGAAGCAGCCTTTTACTGTGCGTGTGGATTTCATTAGCGTTGATTTCTGTGGTGTTATCTCCCTCATCGTCATTCTCATCACTATCGGAATCCCACAACACATTAATTTGGGTTTCCTCATCTGAGGGTTCTTCTACTTGGTATTCCTCTTCGTCTCCTTGTTTTGGTTCGAGCTCCAATCTAGGTTCTTCTTTTTTGAGGAGTGATCCAATCAGAGCCAATTCTTTTATGTTTAAAGCCCCTTCATTAGGTGGAGCAAGCAATGCAAGTTGACCATGATTGCCTTCTATTTTCTTCCGATAGAATGGTTTGAAGGGTTTTCTATTGTTATAATCTCCTCGCTTACCACTAGTACTCTCTCCATGATTCCTTCTCATATCAATAACTGTGTTCGTAAGTTTCTTAATGATCTGATGCAACCCTTCCACATCCGTGGTGTCCTTGTCTTTAGTTTCAGCCCTTTGTTATCATTTCCATTATTCTTCTTGGATGTCTGAGAGACTTTGTTTTCTCCAGTTGTAGGGTGGCATGCTGTGAGGTTGATCATTTCATTTTCAACTTTCACCGCTTCATTGATAGCACCTTGTAAGGTCTGCATATTACTGCTTTTAACCCACATCACTGTAGGGACAGGGAGAGCAGAGACATAGAAATCCATGAGCACTTCCTCAGTAGGTATAGCAGTGGCTGGGATTCTATTGAATAAGTAGTTGAATTGGATATTAAAATCCTTAACCTTCTCCTTGGTTTCCTTTTTCAGACGGGATAATTCTAAAACTAAGGTTGCAGGTATTTTGTCATCACCAAACTTGTCTAAAAAGGCCTACTGAAAAGCATCCCAAGAAGTGATTGAGCCTATTCTCAAGTTGAAATACCATGTGGAGGTTGCACCAGTCAAAGTAAAAGAGAACAGGTGGCACACCACATCTTCATCAGCGACCCCCAACCTATGCAAGGCTAGGAAGAAAGAGTGAATATGGTTATTAACGGTTGAAATTGGGTAACACTCTCTCTGTATTTTTGGGTAAGGGATGTTGCTGCCCAGGTACTGCTATAACATCTTGTGCAAGTCAGGGACGGAGTACTCCTGGAGGAGGTGGAGGTTTATTCCCACCTGGAGGAGGAGGTGGAGGCTAATTCCCACCTAGAGGAGGGACGTTGGCGATATTATGGATAGGGAAGTTTTGGTTGGAGGCTTCTCCATTAGGATTCTCAAAATCAAGCGAGGAGTAACCTTTAGAAGGGGAATCCTCAGGAATTTCTTCCCAAGGGGTGTCAATACTTTGCAAAGATTCTAGCATAATATCTTCAAGAGAAATAGCTACAGATGTATCTTCACTCAGGGTAAAAATCCTTGGCTTTCTCTTAGTTGTCAGGGGTAAAGAGTGAAAGATGGTAAGCTGAGAGAGGGAATGAGTGTAAGCCTGAGTAAGTGCTTTGATTGGTTGTTCCTAAGTGACAGGATACTCCACAGTCTCTCTTCCTTGGGTGACCCAAAAACAGGACTTAGAGGGGTCTCTATTTCTTCAAAATGAGGCTCTTTCAAATGTGTGGCAATATCTCTCTAACCTTTACGATCCATACATTAATCCATTTGAATCCATGTGTGGCACTTATACATGAAATCTTGAAAAGCTGGAGAGGGTGGTTCAGGCCCTCCTTCTAGTGCCGATTTGTTGACATGGCTAATGTGCACTATGCCAACAAGGGGAACTAACCCGATCGCAAACCACAATTAGACCTGCTTTCGTTTGGGTTGGCTAGCTCCGACGGGCTTTAAGGGACCCCGTAAACCACTGGAACATGTCGAAAGATGGCTTCCGGGAGGAAGACTTCAATTAAATCAACAAAATTAAACAACTAACCTCTATGTATTAAATCCTATCTATACTACTTCTAACTTCTAACTACTCTAATCTATCCCGCAAGAGCATGATACAGAGGTTTAAACATCATATATATGTCCAGCAGGAGCGTGATAAAGAAGGTTAAACATCATGCATAGATTCAAGTCCAAATGAATCAATCATTGAATTCATAGCTGGACAAGACTGCATTAAAGGTAAATTGCAATCCAATCACTCATATAAGAATCCACATTCTTCTATGGAAATAAAACTGCAACTAATGTCTAATTTAGTTTCAAATCATAGACCATTCACAAGTTAACCATGAAACTAAATCACATTCAATTTAACAAGACTAATAGTGAACTATAAGTCATTAAGATGCATACATATAAATCACATTTACGTTCATGCCAGTAACAACACTCTGATCCAAAACAATACAATGAGTCTCTAATTAATGGCTCCTTCTTCCCTCAAAAATAGTCCTCCTCATTCACAATAAAGCAATGTTGTTCTTCTCGAAAATCAAAAGCCCTCCTCCTTTCTTTGGAGGTAATATTTACGTGACCGTGAACGACCTTCCGCTTTCCATGACCTTTCACATCCTTCTTATCATTACATAGATCAGTAATTATAGATGTGAAAGGTTGGTGAAACTGCCGACAAGCTGAGGTTACCCTGCCTCTTCATCTTCCCACTATTTCAGATATGAAAATTGAGTACACAGATATAGGATCATTAGCGTGACTGCTGGCACGTAGAAAGAATAACGACTGGGTCAATTCCTTTCCTGAGATAGATGTGGTAAAAGGGGTGACTGTATGCTGCCTTCCCATAATGAATACCAGGATAACTCTACTTATAGAATGTACAGGAAATGCATGGGGTTCCGATCTGGAACGCTTACGGCTAGACCCTTAAACACAGCACTTCTGCATATATGGCCCTTCGAATCCCCTCCTGCATCCTTTGCTTCTCACCTGCAAGGACAACCATCATTAGCTTGATGATTGTGCATAATAGAAAAAAATGTTCAATCAAACATGAATGTTGCTTTCATTCATTTTATAAAACTACTGAACGAGTGTGAAAAGGATTATGCCTGATACACAGTCAACATACAATTTCCAACTCAACCCATAGGCTTGGCACAATTTTCGAGGGCTTCCTTTCATCGCAATCGGGTATCAGCCCCCTCTCAAGTCATAGGACCCATGCATTCCACTGCCCCGATGCACAATTGCACTATCGGGACTCCACAGGCCTGTCTTTTACATTGGAAACCCGATCCTTTGTAATTTCGGAAAATTTGGAAAACACATGAAAACACAAGAAAATCCGCCCCGATCGCTCAAGCCAGAACTCAATTGTTATACTTTGGAGTCTATAAATATCGTCGGGTCCGATTATCACATATCATAATAGCACAAGCCTAGGGCTCACCGATCACGATATGCTGTAGGTTCAGCTGCAATATATATTTATTTTTTATATTCTTCTCCTTTATATTATATTAATTTATATATATTTATTATATATATATAATTACTATATATATCCTATTATATATTTTAACATATATATAATATTATATTATATATATATATATATACATATATATATATATATTATCATATTATATATATTATTTATATACATATTATATATAATTATATATATATATATATTTATATTATTTATATTCATATTATATATATATATTTATATTTATATATATTTATATATATTATATTATAATATTTATATTTATTATTTATATTTTATTATTTTATTTATATATATTGCATTTGATAGCTCAGCGGGTCCGCCATACCGCTGTGCATATTGTGCATAAGGCCCAGGGCTCCGCCGATAGTGAATTGTGATGGGCTCTGGACCCAAAACGTATACATTTGAGTTAATAAAACCCGTCGGGTACGGAAGCCATGAATGCCTTGTGTTATTTGAGATGGGCCCAAAAGGGTTTACGCTTGTTTTGTGGAGTATTTCAGTTATGAGGAATTATGAGGAGTCATGAGTTAAGCGCACCGACGATTATGATAAGGGTGGGGGTGATTGTTTGTGTGGGCATAAACGTATCATGCATGTTTGTGAAGATTAAAAGGTCTTGATGGAGGGAGTGAAATAAGGGCTAGGCTGTGTCAGGAATGAACCATTGTAGCGGAGGTTTATTCAATGGCTTAGCCATCAGGCATGGAAAATCTGACTCGGCAAAGAGTTAACATCCTTGTGATAAAACAGATCATTCTGACAAATGAGAAATCAAACTTCTAGGGGACCCATTCAAAAACTTGTTATCAGAGCATGTTTTAATAGGGTGGTAGTTGTGGTCACAACAGGACCTTAATATGATATGAAAAGAGGATTTTTGATCATTGATGGAAGTATGCATATACTGACTCTAACATACCCCACCACCATGCAGGTGTAGCGCGCAGTGCCAAGTCCAGCACCCGAAAGCAGTGATCCTATGGAACTACTCTTTGAAAAGCATCCAAAAATATATCTACGTCAGTTAAACCATCTTAATAAGGCAAATTGATTACCTCCGATGACACACAGTGCAGCGATTTGGTCATCATGTTGCAGTGTAGTGTGGATACTTTGTGCAACCTGCTTTTCCACTGTTCCAACTCTTCATCTAAATCCGAGGTACAAGAAATTTCGTGGTCCCTTGCAATCTGTCCATCATCCTTTGGATTAACCTAATATTGGTCTCGCGCTTTTATCTTATAGGTCTGGTCCAAATCATCATCACTCTCCTCATAGTCATGGACTAGTTCAGTATAGCATGGTCCTTCTGTAGGGTCCAATGGTATTTCAATGCAGAGCATTTTCCTTTCAAATGACAATGTCTGCTTCTTCAAGTTGATGACCCCATTCATGTTGATTGCCCAATCAATTACCAGGAGCATGGGATATGGATTGCTAACATCAACAATATCTATCAGTTCAAAATCAACCAGTGCACTCGCACCTTCTATATCTACCGTCACCCCATGCAATTGTCCCACAAGGATAATATTTTGTTGGTTCACCATCCTTAATTGAATCGGAGACCATTGCAAAGTAGATCTCCCCATTCTCTCCCAGGTATGTTTAGGAAATACGTTCGTGTCAGACCCCAAATATAAATAACTTGGTCTATATCATAGTCTCCTATTTGTGTGGTGAGCCTCATCTTGTGCCATGTTCTCGTCTTATGTTTGTCGATCTTTCTGACTGCACCATGTCCATCAGAAGCATAATCCTTACTGGCACATTTGTTTATCAACTCCTGTAGTCCTTTCACAGCCCTACTATTGTGCAGTAGTTTCGTACAAGTCTCCAAAAATGTGGTAAGAATAGAGGGGTCAACCTTTGTAGGTGCGCTGGTGTCTGGCAATTTCTACTGACTCCCTGAAGTAGAGGCATCAATGAATATTTTCTTCACTTCCATGAATTTTTCCTTCACGCACTCCAAATCAAACCCAACATCCTTTTCTGGAGACTTCCAGACCCATCCACCTTCTTAAGATTGTTTTCCCTTATCATCACTAGTCGTCATACCACTTCACAGCACGATATTCACATTTAGGTCCTCCTCATGGGGCTCGGCCCTCATCATTTGCAGGTTCTAGGTAGGTGTTGAGGTTGCACCTTCTTCTCCTACATTTTAGCTATCAATATAGGGAATTTTTCTATTGATGGTCAAACTTAGTGCAGTATCAGCATGACGGGCGTGTCTGGCTTGTACACTCCCATGCGTAGTGTCCTAGTGTTCCGCAATTATAGCGAATAACTTGTCCATGACCTCTAACAGGTCCTCCTCCTCCTCCACCTCATCCGCGTCCCTGATATCCTCTGCACATTCCCCCATTGCCCTGATCTGGAGGCTGATTTTCCGCTTGCATTCGATACGTGCGTGTCCTTTCCATCATTAATTTATAGCTTCGACAATGGTGCTCATCGTGGCCCACCAATTTGCAGAAATCACAGAAAATTGTTGTGGCATCTATACAAATGTTTGTAGCAAATCACAATTGTCTATTACATGTTTTTTGACTACTTGATAAATAGCGCACCATAGTGCAGGCCCCGCACTTGGTCTTGCTGGAGCCTCCTGCCTTAGGGGCATGGGCCCCCCTACTGTGATGTAATTCACGAAGACAGGGAACTAATCTTTATCATGCCCCTAGTTTTTACACTTGAGACACCAACTCCTTCATGCACCTCTGGTCAAGTTTCTTTTTCTTTTTTCAAGATCTGGAACTCCAAGCAGAGGTTCTGCAGCTCTACATGAATTTTCTAGACTCCCAAAGAAGCGTCCTGGATAGGTGACTCATGCAATCTCATCGCGATTTCCAGGGCTTATGCCTAAGTTCCTATCTTTTGTTGCGATAAAGCAATCCTTAAGTGGGGCAAGAGCATAGCTATAAACCAATCACGGTCCTGGCTATCTCAGAGATTAATATTAGCTTCGTGGATCCTGCACTTTAGTCTTTGATCTAGTTCCCATGGCGTTTCCCCAGGTCTCATCATGATTTCCTTAAATCCAATTATAAACTATGATTTAGATTTAGGCTTACTGAATTCCTTTTTTAAAGCAGTCTGAATATCTGTGAATGAAGCCAATGGATTATTAGTGCAATACTTCACATACCATGTTAGCATGTGGTCCTGTAGAGAAATGACTAACTGCGCCTTATATATATTATCGTCTGTGATTTGTTGTGCTGTCCATATAGCCTTCACAACAAACCAAAATTGATCTAGATCCTCACTTCCTAAACCTTTTAAAACTGGTAACTTCATCGTATTCGACATGTTGACTGATGGCGGTGGTGGTGGTGGCTGTGTGGGTGAAGGTGTATGTTGTGGAGGTGAAGGTGTAGGTGGTGTGGATGGATCAGGTATTTGCAGAAAACCCTGTCTTATCAACTAGACCGCGCTCTGTGATGAAACCTGTGCTACTCCCTCGTCGTCACTCGGAGGAGGTCCAACCAAAGGACTATAATTAGGACCTATTTTTCCTTGATTTCTAAAGATTCATCCACTTCACGTAGATCCAAACATCAAGGTAATGGCAGAACCCGCTTTTCACACAAGAGAATCTTAATCCAAGTATTCAAAGATCTAAAATACTTACCTTGTGGTCCCTTGAAGAAGCGTCGCTCTGCTTCACTATAATTGACTGAGGTACAACCGCGAAGTTTGTAACAAATCCTCTAATGACTCAATCAAGCCAGTGATCAACTGTGCACACAATCTTATCTCTAGAAGCCTCCAACTTCTGCACAAGCTCCAGGATCCACACTATCAGATTGTCAAGCCTCCAACTTCTGCACAAGCTCTAGGATCCACACTATCAGATTGTCAAGCCTCCACCTTCCTTGGCTGTCTACCAATTTAGCGATACACTCGTATAGTTCGATCAGGAAGGTGCATAAGAAAAATTTGTGTATTTCGGTGTACAAGTATCTATCCAGCCACTGCTCCTTTGTGAGGCATGGATTTCTGTTTTCTTGCAGTGAGAATTCATGGATATTTCTATCCAACCACTCTTCAATGTCCTTTTTGGTCTGATTCTTGTGATGCGACATCACACATCTCTTTATGTAGATCATGGTCCTGAAAATAGAACCATTTGTTGGCTTAGTGGGTCTTGATCCAGGTTCAAAGTTAGTTGTGACAAACAAATCCCTACACTACTGGCCCTTTCGGCATCAATCCGCGGAGCGCAGATTGAAGTCTCACCCGAAGCAGTATGGGGGGATGCTAGAACCAAGTTTTCGCACCCAAATATTAGTGTGATGTCCTTTTTGTATGCTAGATCTGCATTCGTGCAGATCGATAAGCCCTTATGGCTTATCGATGTAACTTGCTTTAATCAACCTCTAGACCTCCATGAAGGTCTACAACTAGCTTTAGCAGACCCTAAACAGGGGAATTAGCTACTTACGTGCATCATAGATTACTCTTAACTCATTATTTACTCAGATCTACTTAAGTGTTTAGTATTTTTAACATACAACGATATAATCTTCACGTAAGCACTCAACATCAATTGCATTCAAATAACAATATAGATCCAGTAAACTCGCACATCAATACATCATTATTTCACAAAACCATCATTTATCACAACATAAATCACATTCATTCGTAACAGACGTAAAGAGATAAAACAAATGAATTTCTAGAATAATCTTCTTTATTAATGTTCAATTAGGCTTATAGACTCAAGAATTCCCTGCGCACTCAGTTGCAGGGGTATTTGCACTCAGCTGTGGACTCTACTCTAGTCCTCTATGCACTCAGGTACAGAGCCTTTTCCTCCTCTAAGACTTCTACGATCTTCCTTCTGTTGACCCATTACATTCATCTCCGTTATCATTATCCTCTTAGACTCTTTAAGACACACCTATTTATATAATCCCATGGTTCGCGGACCATGGGTAGATCTTCAAAAGCTAACTCAACTTACATAAAAGAGGGTAAAAACCATTTTTGACTCTTTAATTAACTACGCACTTCGTGACCACAATTTGTAGAGACTTTCCATATTTTTGCATAAAACTTGGGCTTTTGCCCCAAAATTGACCTAGGGGACCCCATCCCAACACACTATCTTCTTGGTAGGAAGTTTGTAGTGATGAGTGATCAGAATGGGTTGAGATACTTGTTTGACCAGCCAAATCTGAATGCCAGGCAAACTAGATGATTTCCCACAATTAGTGAGTTTGACTTTGAGATCAGGTACATCAAGGGTAAAGTGAATAGGGTTACAAATGCTCTTAACAAGTGGATACATGTAAATCACATTACAGCTATGAGTTGTTATTGGATACACTTACAGGATAGGATTTTACCGGTAGGTCACTAGGATGAAAGGTATATAAATCTTATACACAGGTTACAATAGAGTACAAGTAAGTGTGGAATTCCTTGCATGAGCATGACGCCAATGGTTGATTGAATATTCAATCATGGAGAAGTGTGTAAATTCCTTATGTGACCACAAATTTTGTGGTTGATTGATTACATGACCACAATGTTTGTGGTTGATTGAATATTATCGTGGATAATTGTGGCAATTGTTTGCAAAAGCACGACAGTTATGGCTGATTGATTGTTCTCACAAATTTTTTCGATATGGTAAGTGTGGAAATTACCTACATGAGCATGATTGATTATTTTAGTGAAATGTTATTTTCAATGTGGGCTTTAGCGAAGAAGACTCTTGAAAATGTTTGTTCTACTTCCCTTTCGTTTGAAATGAAATCCTTTGCTCTTCTTTCCTTTGAATCATTAATTGGCGAAGAAAGAGTTAATGGGAAAAAAATATTCTCTGAGAGCGACGTGAATGATTTGGATTAGCGTATAAATTCCTTGCATGAGTTTACAAAATTTTATGGTTTAAGCACTACGTTAATTCAAACACCATTTATCTAGTTGTGTGTGTGTATATATATATTTATATGAAAAATATTTTTATTATTATATTTTTAATGTTATTCTCTTGTCTTGATTCTAGGAATCTTCCAAATTGAAAATTGCAAGATACAATTTCATAGAGAGGTGACACATTCATAAAGAGGTCAATGTATCTTTCATCATGGGGCATCAAATAATTTCCCATGGATAGATCATCATAAGATTTGTTAGGAGTGCAAGGTTTTGGTAAAGTGTATAAAGGGGTTTATAATGATTTCACAAGTTTCTTTCAAGCTTTTTAATTCGGAAACTGGGAGGCTCACAAAGTTTTTGATAGGGAATGCAATGTTTTGAGTAAAGTTTGACATAAAAATATGATTAAAATCACAAATTTGTATTCAAACTTTCAAAATTAAATTTTTGATATTCCCATTAATGTCAAACAAAGGCTTAGAGAAGTGGTTATATTCTCAGGGTGAAGAAGAAAGTGAATTCAGTTTGTTTTAAAGGTTGAATATAGTAATAGTTATCATGCAAAGGATGGAATATTTCCATCACCACTGTTTCATTGTGATCTAAAACCTAGAAAGGAGCTTCAACAAAAAGATACACCAACATATTTAATATAATTTGGCATCACTTTTATATGTTTTGAGAATTCTAAGGATTAAATGCTCACTTCAACACATGCATTCAAAGGATCCATTGGCTACATTATTTTTTGCATTATTTGAACTAGATAGCATATAAAAAAAATTCTATGGTATTATATGACCTAGATAACATACTAGACAATGTTGACAATGCCATTTTTAATCAAAATTAATAAATAAAAAACCTTACAATGTGTTGAAAATAGCAACAAGAAATGCTAAAAGTAACAACTAGAAATTATAATTTAATTTGTCCTTGAATTAAATTGTAATTATTTTCTCATAGCAACTTGTAATAGTTAACTAAGTTAGGTTGACTTAGTTAGCTTAGGAAATTCGAGTTGGAAGTCTATTTGGAGTCATGTAAGTGTGATCCCTAGATTTTAGGGGTCCATATTGAGTTTATTGGAGTTGTAATTAGATAACTCAGTCTAACTAAGTTATATTCAATTAAACTAGTTCTAAATGTTGGAGGAAATAGTAGAGGTCTAGTAGTGGATTAGTGTAGGAGTGCATCAACCAGTACCACACTAGTTAGCTGAAGATTCACTCACAAATAATTCATGCATGTCATTTTATAGGAAGACCTAGTTGAGAGTAGAGTGTAGGGACAATGTACTATCAATTATATAATTTTTCATGTTGTAAATATGGTGCTTTCAATTAGTTGAGGACTAAATTTTGGATTGCGCATTTATGGAGGAAGAATTTCCCAATTAAATATTGGTTGATTCTATTAGGAATTGCGAAGGAATTAGGGGCTTGGAAGGCGACAAAATAGTCTAAGTGTTGGCTTGAGCTAGCTTGTGAGAAGAGAGTTAGATTATACTTGTGTAGGAATTGTTCTAGTGTGAACAAACATTGCATTTTATTCTCAGATCTTCTGGTTAATGCAATATAGAGAGTCAGGGTTTTGAGCAGTTTCTTTCCCCAAAGAAATATTGTGTTATGTGCCATTGATATTCTTCCTCTTTCTGATTATTGTTTTCATCGATCAAGTTATTGGTTTCCGTTGTAAAGAGTAGAGTATATTATTATCTTATGTTTTAGTATATTGCATGAGTTGTTGAACCTACAAAAAAATCTACATGGTATCAGAGCTGAAAATAATATAGAAGAGGATATTTTGAGTTTGTTGTGCAGGTGAAAATTTGAATTTGTAGTTCATATTTCATATCAGAAATATGGCTTTCTATGGTTTGAGACTTGAGTATGCCTTGGATGGAAGTAGTATTGGAAGACAACGGCCTCAAGGAATTCATTGATCAAGACATTCCTAAGCCTCCAACATCGAATGCTAAGGATCTGCCTGAATATAGCAAGTGTGTGGCAAGGGCGAGGCGGATTATGTTTGAGGGAGTTTGAGATCACATTGTCTCGAGTCTCCATTGAAAGGATACTCCATACTCAATGTGGAAGGAATTGAAGGACCTGTCTCAGAATAGCAGTGACCATAGGAAGTTGGCGCTGAAGGACAAACTCAGAAATATGAATATGGAGAAGTGTGACTCAATTCTAAATTACTTGAACAAGTTCACCCACTGTTGATATGAGCTTGGAAGTGTTGGGATTACTATTGCTGAGGATGATTTGGTACATGTTATGCTTCTTAACCTGCAAAGTAATACCGAACAGAGAATATGCGAGAAAAAATACCCAGAACATAGAATATGCGAAGAAAATATACCCAGAACACAGAATAGCAATGATTTTATTACTCAGAGAGATGTTCACAGGCCTCTTCGAGGGGGCAACCTCCAATAGAGCAGAGCTCGATTACAAAACAAGACACGATGCTCCTCGCAGGGAGTTTCTATCCTTTATATATGACTTCTACATGCAATACCACGGGCCAATACCGTGGGTTTTATTAATACCATCTATCTAAT
>APFE030915983.1:144050-172158 GCA_000404065.3 Pinus taeda
TCAAGACTATTACTGGGCGATGTTTAAGAAAACCCCTGATTTTGAGAGTTTGAGGGGAAGAGATTCCTGCCAACGCATTGAGTGAAATAGCTGGGTCGTCAGATACAATCTCCTTTTGGTTGTCTTCTTCGATCGCCTCCTATTCCTCAAGAGGTGGATCTTCCTCAGTGGAGCTGTAGTCAGTGGCATCTATTTGAAAAAACTTGGGCTCCTTGCATTTATGACCAGGGGAATATTTTTCATCACAGTAGTAACATAGTCCTTGCTTCCTTCTCTCGGCCATTTCGTGAGGTGATACCTTTTGGACCTTAAGTTTCTGAGTCGTGGTATGAGCTTGTGGGGGATGACCTTTAGTGGGGAAATTGGGGCGGCTGTATTGTGCTGTTATGGTACATTCCACCTTACGGGCGACCTGGCAAGCTTCCGTCCATGTGGGAGGGTGGTGGAGTAGAACTTGAGCTTTGATGGCTTCTTTAAGACCACTGATAAAACATTCCGTGTAGAACTCATCGGAGAGACGCTGAGTGCGGAAGGCTAAGGCTTCAAAAGCAGTGATATATTCATCCACTGTACCCGTCTGTCAGAGCTTAGTGAGACTGCCCAAAAAGGAGTCTCCCTGGTCAAAGCGATCTCGAAGAGCTTTGGTAAATTGGACCCGACTCGAAAAAGGTACATTGCGACGCTGATGCCATAACGCCCATTGCCATCGTTGACTGTCCAAGTACATGGTCGCCACTCTAATCTTAGTCCAATCATCTTCGAGACGATTTAATTCAAAATATTGTTCCATTTGTGCTAGCCATGCGAACGGGTTAGAACCGTCAAATTTCTACATATCCAACTTGGGAGGTCGCTGACTGAGTGGGAGATCTCCGTTGGTTGGTGGACGGGTGCGCCATGCGTGAGGAGAGTGACTAGACTCACCCTCATGGTCATTATAGTGGTCCTCGAGAGCTGGCTCCTTGCCCTTAACCAAGGCTTGCCGTACCATGTTAGCTAGGTCGTTAAGCGAACTTTTGAGCTCGCTCATATTTGTTTCAAGATTTTCTAGTCTTTCATTGGCCATTGCTTGAGCTCTAGTTGCTACCATACACCAACTTGCTGAAAAATTGGGACCGCAAATTTTTTTTTGTGTGCATAAATTGAATGGTACCACCGTGCTCAGCTCGTTGTCCTGATGCTGATGGGCTAGATCACAAATAAGTGCTTCGGCAGATCTCAGACTTTCTTTTTTTCTTTTTTTTTTTTAAAACTCCTAACGGAGTTTTACTCCTTCTTGATCAATACTGCAGTCGTCAAATCCTCAAAATGTCACTGCCACCAAAAGTCCTGCAAAAATTATAGCCAGGCACAGGAACCCTTCACAACTACTCCGATCTGGTCGATCTGAGAGATCTGGATCGTGGATCACTGCTGCTGCTGATCGGATAGAGTTGCGGGACTGATGTCTGCTGCTGCTGCACTCGCGGATCTGGAATAGATGATGTGCGATCCCCCGATAGAAAGGGCACTATGGTCTTGAGGAGTGTCAGGTGCTACAGATCACAATATACATAAGGGTCTGACAGTAGTACTCGGCCCAATTTTTCATGGCTCTAACTAAGGAGGATCAACCGTACCCTTAGCTGTACAACCCGACTACCCTATCGTATGGGCGAGTAATCTCTCCGAGTGCTGTTCTCAGTGTACTGTAGCCACAAGACGGCCGAAAGTTTATCTATGGCGAGGCTTCAAGGTAGCTATGGGGCTTCCTATATACCTAGAGGGTATGTGGAAGACAGTCCGTGCCCGATTCTGTCTAATGCGCTACTACTCGAAGGGGTACCCACAGGGGTTACAAGGGAGTCCAACAGACGTGACCACCTCTTGTATTTCCTGCATGCATGCCTCCCCAAATCCATAGGTTTATGCGCTCAACGACAGATCCCGTGGTTTAAAGACACCGGAAAACGTCTCTAGCCAAAAAAAATTTTGCTAAAATTTGGAGATCCCATCGAGCCCTGGAAAGTGCTCTGATACCACTTGTTATGCTTCTTAACCTGCAAAGCAATACCGAACCGATAATATGCGAAGAAAATATACCCAGAACACAGAATAGCAATGATTTTATTACTCAGAGAGAAATGTTCACAGGCCTCTTCGAGGGGGCAACCTCCAATAGAGCAGAGCTCGATTACAAAACAAGACACGATGCTCCTCGCAGGGAGTCTCTATCCTTTATATATGACTTATACATGCAATACCACGGGTCAATACCGTGGGTTTTATTAATACCATATATCTAATACTACCGCCCATTTACCCTTTATTTACTACTACCGCCCATTTGTAACTAAATGTGGTCCCTTCATTAATTGCGGGTTAACCACTTACAAATATTAATATGGGCTTTATTGACTCTTGACTATGACGTGATCCCATGACATGAATAAGGGGGTTAGGGTGGGACCCTAACATAAAAACATTATCTTTCATATCTCCATTTAAGAAATCATTTTTTACATCCATTTGATGGACTTTCCAACTATTCTGAGCCGCCAAGGTAAAGAGTGTCTAGATGGTATCCCATTTTGCAATTGGCAAAAAATATCCTCATAATCAACCCTTCTTTCTATGAAAAACCTTTTACCCCAACCCTAGCTTTATTCTTGTCAAGTGAGCTATCTTCTTTATACATGTTCTTGAAAAATGTTAACACTTAATTCAGCAGGGGTCCTAGGAGGGGTTTCAAAGGACTACTACTAGATCAAGTGGAAAAAATGGGACAATAAACCACTCTCACCTCAGTTAATGTCCCTTTCTCTTTAAAAAAGTTCAGTGATAGGAGGAGTCCTAATATAGGGAAATCACTAGAATGATGAGATCAATAGTGATGCACAATATGATTTCAAATGCCCATTCAAAGGAGAGGCTCAAATAATAGAATGAATTTTTTAGAATTAAAAGAAGGGTTCTCCAAGAAGGGCTTGAGGGAAGGATGATCTCGAGTTTTGGAATATTAAAAAATAATGAATGCCTAAGATAAAAACTTCCAAAATTCCTCACTTGTGATTGATGTGTTTATGCTAGGGTTCAAAGTGAGGCAAGGATGACTCATCCAATGGAAAGATTCAATTAAGGTGTGAGTTTTGGCATAATATAGGGTGACATTCCATGAAAAACTCCTTGAGAGAAATACTATAAGAGACTAAAGATTGAGAGAAATATCGTGGTAAAATGCCCATCCAATGATCACATATAGTTAAGAGAAAATGTTTTGAATTATGAACTACAAAGAGCAAACCTTCAAGAAATCCCCAAGTTAAAGGAGCTCCAAGCATTCTCTCTTGCTGCAATAGTGAGGGAATCAGTTTATTTCAAATTCCATTGGTGAAATCCATTCAAAATCAGAGGATGTTGAGAGGAGACATAAATGAAGAAACTTTCTTGAAGGAAATCCTAAAATTTCACCTCCCTAAATTTCGCACCAAACCCTAGAAATTCTCCTTATCTTTAGGGAACAAAGAAAAGAGGAAAATAGAGGTGAACGAATGATATTTCATTAAGTTGATTTGATCACCAAGGATATAGGACCAATGCCTATTATATTGAGAGAAAGGAGTCAAGAATGAAATGTATTTAGGGTTTTGTTCTATCAAGGAATTTAATTGCATCTTTGCATGCCCTAATGAAGCAATTACCAAATTACAACAAGGATTTATACTTCAACTTGTCAAATAATGGAGTTTTAGAGTTAGGTTTTTCCAAGGCAATCCCTAGGAACATTCACATTTTCTTTCCCAAAGAATAACACATGGAATATATCAATAATACCAATGTGATTCAAGATTTCTGCATAATTTAGAGCACAAGACACATCATAATGTAGTATTCCATACATTATATAATAAAAACTCCGCATAAGAGAGAAAGTTACATGGCCAAAAAAGTATATTCATCCATCAAATTTTCAAGAGAGAAGATAAAAATAGAATAACATTAACCTAAAAAACAAAACGATTAAAAAACAAAATGATGAGTTACAAATCAGATCTCACTTCTATTCATATGAGCCACTAATAGTTCAATGGGTCTAATTATCCTAACAAACCCCTAAAAGTGTCTCTAATGTGCAAAATAACACCCTAATTGGTGACAAGCAATCCAAATAGCTCCTTAACATGAAAAATAATCCTAGAAGGAGTGTTGAAATTATAATACAATAGCTATGAGGGTCATTGGAAGGCCTAGTGAAGTCCAACATGTGCCAAAATGGATGGAAGGGCTCAAAAAATAGTGATGAAGGGGTGGCCCCTTGATCACCAAGAAAATGAACCGTGGTTCTCCCAAGTGGCCGTGGGGGCACAAAAACATCATCCTGGGTCTCCAAGTCTATCTAACAAGTCTGTATCCCATCTGTAAGGGTTGGAACAATGATGCAAGCCCTCCCTTTGTCTCCCATGATGAGACATATTCCTCATCTCGAACCTAGAGTAACTGCCAAGTGTGTATCCAGCTAGGAAAGGTGGTCCAAGTAAATCATCATATTCAATTAAGTGGAACATGAGCCAGCATTGAGTGGATCTGAAGGATCCCATGATGTGGATATGTGCTCTCTATTATAGTGGAGGCCCATGGCTCTCTATGTTCACCCTACAATGACAATATGACCCTGTAGAGTGCTTGGAACCCGTATAGGGAGAAAAAAACCCAAGATGAAGACCCGCCTATAATCCTGTATAAGATCCAATGGTTCTCCTCACGTTCTAGTACAACAAGTCATTAGTACAATTGAGTAAACGAGCTTAAAAATCATGGAACGAAGTTGACACTTCACAATGGCATGCCTTTGCATAATGGAATTTAGAATGTATAGGTGTCTCCAAGCTTAAGAAAGAGGTTAACAAACAGCCCTATTAAGTGGTTTCAATCTCTAAGGGAGTGACAAGTCCATGTTACATCCCTTAAGTGATAGGTGTCATGTGATATAATGAGGGAACAGACTCGGACATCTATATATTTAGAGCTAAGATGGATTTGTGCTACTTCCATAGCACTACCATATCCTCCAATGACTTCATCTCTTCAAATTCATATTATTTCTTCATTATTTGAAGATGCACGTGTGACCATTTTTGAAATGAGATAAGGGAAATGAGTAGGAAATTCATCTTCTACAAACCTATTATATTGGGTGGGGATTTTACCCTTTTTTTCCATTATGTAAATAGTGATAATGCCATGATGATTTGATCTAGGGCACACCTTTATGAAGGTAACATTATCAAATGAGGGCTAGAAATCTAAAAGGTTATCCATTTGAATGAGATATAGGATTATATTTGTGTAGATGGGAAGGTTGATATAACCTAACCTTGTAGGAATTAATTGTTGGAGAGTACCCTAATGTACAGGAAGCTCTAATTTGAACGAATTAACACCAATCTATTGTAGAATCTAATATTTGCAATAAAGGAGTGGGTAGAGGGGCTTCACCTTATTGACCATTATCCTAACATGTTCATTTGATAAAGGGACTTTTAAAATTGTAAAGAATAAAGTCAATGTATTATAAGTACTATGCAGAGTTGTAGGGTACCAAATGATCTATAGGTATTGAGGGGAGTTTAAAGGATATCTAGTAAAACTAAGAGATTGCTTTATTGGAAATATGTATTGGGAGGGGGGTTTGATAAAAATATTTTTGGAGATATTTATCAATACTTAGTGAAATTAAAGGCATTATTTCATATTCCACAATTCATCTACTATGTCACAATTAATTAGGTGATGGCCACATGGGAGTGGATGAAGCTTATGATGTTTAGTGCAATGAAAATTTTATTTCTAAGGATATAGTAATACTTTATCACTAACCTATAAGGATCCAGGGCTATGATAGTGATTACAAAACATATGGATGTGTGTTAGGTTACACTAAAGAGCATAATTGTAGATGATATGGGCCATATCTTTCAAAAATGTGGTAAGAAAATTATAGGCATTGATCTATAATTCCTTCCTTGTTAAACATGGAAATGAAAAATTGCATCTATATACTCAAAGTTAATGTGGATCCATGCTAGCGCCATAACACTATTATATCCTCTAATTTATTCCTCTCTTGAAATCCATGTTTTTTCCTCCTTATTTGAAGATGCAAGTGTCCCCACTTGTGAAATGGGATGAGGGAAATGTGTAGCAAATCATATTCTAGAAACCATTTATCTTGGGTGGGGTGTTTACCCATATTTTGCATAATGTAAATAGTGATAATTCTATGTTGAATGGATTTGGGGCATGTTATCACTCAGATTTTCCCAGAAGTTGTATTAAGGGGAAAGGGGTATGAGGTAACCACAAACCAATCTTTTAGATACAGAATCTAGCCAATCTCTATCCAGAGAGGGCTCTCTCTTTAAGTTTTAGCTTTGTTTTAAAAGATATTAGGCTAGTTATGAAGTTTAGGATTTTTGTTTGAGTTTGGGTGGTGAGATTCAATAACGGAGGGGTAGGACTGACTAGTTTAGGCCATTGTGCTACTGGATTCAAAGAAGATGGCTTAACTGGACTTGGTTTATTAACAATGGATGGCTCCATAAGGTAGGATGGTCGAATAGGGAACAAATAAAGACTTGGAATAAATGGAATGGTTTACAAATAGGTGAAGGGAAGTTAAGAATCCTTCAGCATATTTAAAGAGGGAACTTGAATGATTACTACTAAACAGTAGTTAAGTATTCTTTAATAAATAATCAAAATGGAAAAACTAGACAACCAGAGCAATTAAAATTTCACTGTTTATACTAAGTCATAAGAAAACATAACGAACAATAATTATTGAAAACATAGTGCAGTTAAGCAAGCATATTCTAAATTACTCTTTTTCATTTGTCATTCAGATGTGAAACAAAGATGATATAATAAACAAGGAAAACTTTAAAACATAAGGTATAGAAAACTTAATGATCTAGTGTTTGATTCAAGAAATATGTGAAAAGTCCCTTGCATTAATTCTTTGTCGAGCAAGCCATACAAAATTTTGGTCCAAAAGCACTTTATTCCAAAATAACCAATATTACAGCAATGTATATGAATCCACCCTCAACACTCCAATTGAGGGAGTACTTATACAAAAAAAATAACAAAAAATATCTCATAACAAAGTGAGATGTATTCTAGGATGACTAACGAATAAGTTACAAGAAAATAGAGACAACTAGTCTCGAAGATAGGAGAAAGGCAAACTGATGTTGTGATGTTCCTATTCTTGCTGAGTGTGCTGGAGGCAGGCCCTATGATTTGGCTTGCTACAATCTTCCTTAGTAACTCTATGCTAGCTACCATATTTTGACTGATACTCTTTACATGTTCTGATACACTTCGACCTATTAGATCTCTGTTTATCTTTGTTCATTTTACTAGAGTAAATAGCCCAAAATTTACATTTTACCGAGGATAAATTTACAAAATCTCCAACATGTCTTCCCACCATTTTGGCTCTAGAAATCTCTACTTTTGATGTTTCCTCAGGGTCTCATTAGCTTCTGTATATCTGAAAAAGGTAGGCTAGATTGGGAACAAGTGCTTTATCTCATGCTCAACATATAATAAGTTCTCTGAGCTGTCATAGAGAACTCGGCTACTAGGGAGTGCTATTATTCCCGAAGCACTTGTTAATGGACTGGCTTGATTGCCAGCATACTTATTCAATTTGTCTACATAATTTATGTGCTTCATTAATCTATCATTGATCGCTAAAGGACTTGGTATCCCTTTATTCTGCAAAATAGTGAGCTTCTCCATGAAAGAATTAATTTCCACTTGCATATCTTGACATCTTCTCCCTAAATTTTGCATGAAATTTTTCTTGGTTAGCACCCTTTTGATTTCCAAAATAGTCTCTATCTTGTCTGCGATGCCAAGTTCTTCCAGATGTTCTTTATTCTTGTTATTCAAAAAATGTATAAGTCGGTTGGCTTCATCTGGCATTTGTCCTAACAAATCTTTTGTTTTTTGAATTTCTCCATGTGCTACTTTCACTAGATCAATATGTTCAAAGATCACTTGGATGGAAGGCCAAACATCATTTATCGATTGAGTGATGTTGGCCCAAAAAATTTTCTTGATTTCTATGAGAGACTTGATAAAAGTGAGATATTTTTCTAATGCCTTCACTTTATTTTCTAATGCTTTGATCTCCCTTGGTTTTTCTACAATGTTTATCTTTAAGAGATCATAATTTCTTTCTATTTTAGCAAACTGTTATTTTACCTATTTAATTCTGAAACTTGTAGTTTCATGTCTTCCATTGAGTTTATTAGCTCTTCTGTGCTCAAATTGGTGCTGATACCCTGTCCTATTCCTATTTTTGTTGTGCCTGTGACCATCTCTGCTATTTTTGTTGGGATGTTTGGGGCTAAGACTATCCCAAGTGTAGAGGGGACTACTGTTGAGACTATTAGTATTACTTCAGGAGGCTGAGAGGTCGACTATCCCTACTTGTCTTTTAGTGCATTTTCTAACGCCTACTTTGTTTCATTCAATCTTTCGTTGAGTTTCAAGAGTAGGTCCATCATCTCTTCTTCAGATTTCTGTTTGATAACCTTAGCAGTCCGTGGATGCCTTGACAGAGGTGGCTTTAGCTATTTTCTTAGGGCTACAATGTCTTCTTCTTTTTTCTTGATCAGTGCTTCTACACCTTTTACATCTTCAGGATCATGTCCCAATCCAATGATGATTTATTCTAATGATTTTATTCTATTATCCTTGGTCAGGGAGGAAGCTTTTTCCAAGTGTAATTGGAGAGTTCTATTATTTAAGGAATTCTGTAACTTGTGGGCCATCATTGTTTTACTAGCCAATGTGGAATAGACCATTTCTCCAGTTTGCTTGTGAACTTCAATTTGATCCATATGATGAATATATTTTTCCAAGACCTCCAGGTTAATTCTGATGTAATCTGTTGTTGACTGGGGTTGTTGTACCTTTGGCTTGAATTAGCTCATTACCATCTTTCCTTCTTTAATCTCATAGGCTGACATTAGTCTTTGCTGATTTTTGGGTGCCATTTTTAACTATTGATTGTAAATTTGAAGCCTCAATGGATCATTCCTGGCCTTTATTTTTGTGAATGTCCTCTTGATATCTAAGGCCTCTTTACCTTTTGGCCCGAGGATGATACTTCTGCACTATGTTGTTTTTCTAGCTCTTACCTCTCTGAGCTAGTGGATATTGCTCCTAATGGGAAAGTTTGCTGGCTAACTACCCTTTCTTCTCTTTGGCTATCAGTAATCTCTTTAGCTATTTCATTTTATGACAAAGGATTCAATCTTTCTCCTTCTGTCCGTAGCTATTCTGTAGGTCCACTGGTAGGGGTAGTGGTTTCCCTATCCCTTTTTTGTTTTCTTTCCTCATTTAAAGGAGTCTACAAAACTAGATTATCTGCTACATTGGTTTGAGCTGGCCGAGTCGGCACTTCACCCTGTTCTTTGGAGATTTCAGGCTAATCTAACATTATAGGTTGTTTTGTGGGCTCTATTTCTTTGCCTTAGGATTTTCCCGTAACTGGTGTGTTGATTTCTTATGGAGGTTGTTGGGAGGTTCCAGCAAAGGATGCACTAATACTTGTTTTTCTAGATATCTTGGATGGTACCTGGCCAAAAGATTCTAGATCAAGGGTTTGCTCAAGATTTCTCATAGCATTCTCAAAATTGACCTATTCTATATCACTTTCTATTAAGGTTCCCTCTATCCATTCATCTAAGTTCACAAACTTCTTAGTTTCTTGGATCCTATGGTGAATATAAGGGGATAATTTGTTCTTTGTCCTTCTGTCACATATAAAACTGTTGGGGTCATATGGTACCCATCTAAAACTATTTCGTAATCTAAGATGATCGTCTAAAAAGAAATCAGCTTCTTTCCATGTATCCCTATTATTGTAGACAAAAGGGCCTAGCTGATTCTTAATTCTTAAATGAGCTTTTTTCTTGGCACCACAAAGATGGACTAAATTTGCATTTATGATCTCCCTGAAATACTCCAAGGAAAACAATTTCTTGGGAACATACTTGGGTAACTTAAAAGGGAAAATTTCACACCCATACATCTTGATTTCTGTGTGGTTTTTGTATAGGTACCAGTCACCTATCCGCTACTATTTAAAGATGTGGAGAATTTTCTTCATATCCCCATTGATCTTAGGAGGGAAAACTCCTATCAACAGTGTGGTTGCTGAATGTACAAATAGGTCAATGAAATCACTATAAGTGTAAGTGGACTCAATTGTATTATCAAATATTGGACTCCAAAAGATAATAGACCTTGGATTTCCTTTGCTATCAAGTTTCTTGATAAGGAAAGAGAAGTTGTCTAACTGATGATACAACATGAGGTGATATATGAAAGTAGTGTATTTGAAGACTCCTTCATTTTCCAAATTCAAGAATTGGTCATGGATCTTATTGGCTATGTAGGAAGCATAGTCATATTTGATAGTAGGGGGTTGTCTTGGAGTAACGATGGATAATAACACCAGGGTGATATCATCAACATATTCACTAGAGTTAAATCCCATAATCAAGGATATCATATCAACAATGATTTTTCTACTTTCAGTGAAGCAAGTTTGCAAATAAGGAGGTGGATCTTTGGGCTGGTGCTTTGGTAACACGAAAATTTGACCAATATGGATTACTTTTGATTCAGACAACTGAGATGCTTTTTCAGGTAAGTACCCCATGGAAATAGGAGTGAGGGGCTAACTAGAGTGGAATTGAAACATCTCATTGATGGATTTAGAAATTATGGGAAATAAGACTGTTTGGCTTAGGGACATAACAACTCGTTGGCTAGGATCATAATTGGAATATCATTGATGAATTATATTTGGAAAAAAATGGACTGAGGGAAGGAAATACATGGGAAGGTCAGATTCCCACAGTCCAAAAATATCAAACCCATTCAAATAACTATCTCTAGCTTGGCAAAAGAACTGGAGATGGTTTTTATCACCAGATAAGTCTTTTATCCGAAAATCTTTATCAGCCAGAGGCATATAATCTAAGTTTTGATGAGCGGTGTTCATAGGTGTGACATTTAGGGCTATAGGGGTTTCCATTTTTGGTTATTATGGATTTGAAATAGAATTTGGGGTTTCCCGTGGGAAATAGGCAAGGCATTGGGTTTGGGAAACTTAATATGGAAAACATAGACTGCACTAGAACTAAATTTGGCTCTTTCTTGCAGAATTTTCAATAGAAAACCAAAATTATGGGGTTTCAGTGCAAAATCGGATAAATACCTGTAGGGGGCAGTGAACAGTACAGTGGTGGGTTGAATAACCAATCACGGGATGAATTGCTGCAAGTTTCTTACTCAGGTGGTAGTTTGAAAGCTCGAACAGTTGACTTGGACATTGTTTTGCATGGGAGCACAGGTTGCAGCGTATAACAGTGAAAATGACATTTTGTTGGTTTATTTAACAAAGTCAAGGTTGGCGGGGTTTTTTGGATTATCGAGGTATTGACGCAGGAGGTGAAAAGACGTCTTGTCGCTTTATGGAGAGCGGTAAATGGTACATGATCGCACCGCTTTTGGAGCTAAGTCGTATTGGGTGGAAGAAGAGCGATCACATCCAATGCATGATGCATGGCGGAGGTATGGGAAGAAAACCACCCGGTGATCGTGCGTTAAAGTGTAGTCACCAGGGGGGAGTGATATCAGCGATGACCATCGGATGATGGGGGAGTGATCGTGTGGTGGATAGGAAGTGGGTTACGGTGGGAGATTACCTACGGTGGGCCTGATTCAATAAAAAATATTTTAATTGTATCGAGGTCAAGACAATTTGTTGGGGAGTGGTTAGGTTATTAACAAATTTCAGATAAACCCATTAATCCCTTTTAACAATGTTTATGGTTATAGTTTAACCGGGGCGGGGTATATTAAGGTTTGGGGTTTTATGTATAATTAAATAATACAAGAAAGGGTACATTTTTGTAGGATTTATATAGTAGTAGTTAGGAGTTAATGTGACATAAAATGAGAATGAGTGCTAACTAAACATTAGAGATTTACATTTACTTAGGCTTAAAGTGAAAAAAGGGGTTTTTTAGTGATATTGTGTATTTTTCTAAGTAAAGTAGGATTTTTTCTTAGGAAATGAGTTTATGAAATCAAATGAATGGTTTATGGATGATTCTAAGTACTTAGGCTCTTAAATCATTGGGCCGAGGGTCCGGTCCCTCCAAAAGTCAGAGAAATGTTCTAAGCCTCTTTAATTTTCAAAGAACTTAATACTTTAGGGGAAATTAGTGAAATATTTAGGGAAAAAAATGTGAATGGAGGTTAGTTATTTGACCTTGTCTTGCTTGAACTACATCAAGTTTAATTTCTACCTTGCACTTATGGTAAAAGTAAAAATTAACACTTTTAGAGACATTATCCATCACAAGTGATTCTGCAACACCATCTACCTACCCTACCTACTTTAGCCTGACATTTTTTCCTTATTTATTTGAGTGCACTTAGACGGGAAAATCCTTATCAATCTTCTTTTTCTTTTACATGGCAAGCCTACCTAAGTCTACACTTATTACATCAAAGGGTTTAGATTAAACCGTTGAGCTCCTTTTATTTACTCTAATTATCTATTTATCTACCAAGTTTACACTGTTTGGTTAGATTTTATCCTCTATTCTACAGCATGAAATTGAAAAATGAATGAGCCAAGCTTAAACTGTTTGACTATTCATCAGTTGTGGCATAAGTTAACAAGTTGCACACAATTGCTCATTACAGAAGGTGAAAAGGTAGTGGCATTTAGACTTTCCTACTTTCCTGGTCTTTTTTTTTGGGGTTCATTTCTTCTCATTTTTTGACCATTTTATTCTTTTACCCTTTGATTTTTCTTTTATGGTATACCCTCTTTACATTTTATAATTTTTTTTTTTTTTAAATACAGAAAACCTTTGCAACAAGAAAGGTATGAACATATTATAGAGCCCATCAAGTTAATCATGAAATATGATACCTATTGGTATAGGAGCATAAAACTGGCTCCAGTTGGGGATGGATTTTCTTGGTGGAAAGTCAAGAACAGCAGGTCAGATGGCCTTCTGAGTGACTTTGACTGTGCTCTGAAATCTCCTTTTGCCGGTTGCTTTATTGTATGTATGGCAGTAACACTTGTGAATCTTAGGGCCTTCTCTTTAGGCTTCAACTCTGACAAGTCACTATCCAATCCAAACTATGAGATTACCAAGGATGTAATATGTACATGTTAAAATTAGAATACATTAAATATTAGGATCATAATAATGTTTCGACATCCGACCATTAACTGGTCCTTCTTCCATTTTTGTGCCATCCAAGTTTTTTAGATAGTAAGTATTGTTCCCTTGTAAGGCATGGATAGTAAAAGGTCCTTTCCATAGGAAGTCAAAATTCCTTTGTTTTCCCTTGTCCTCTCTCCTCCAATCCCATCTTAAAACCTTGTCTCCAAGGTAGAAATATTCTACCTTGGTTCTTTTATCAAATATTTTCTTAGGATTCTCTTGTAATACTTGATATCTTTGATACACTTCTTTGGTTTGCTACAGATGGATGGTTTGGTTTATTCTCCTTTGAATAGCATTGGGTTCCACTTGAGCCTCCTGAAGTAAGTTCATTACAGGAATGCCTAAAGATAAAGGAAATACAACCTCCATGTCATAAACTAATTCATAAGAACTAGTTCCAATAGATTTCTTGGTAGTGAGTCTGTCTGCCCATAGTGCATTAGTAAAGTTTCTTGTGCCGGTTTTTATTGTTCTTTTCCAATATTTTCTTAATAATATTAATCAGGATTTTATTAGAAGACTCGGCTAGACCATTACATTGAGGGTAATAGGTTGTAGAATGGCCTAAAGTGATATGGTATTTATTATAGAAACTTATCATTTTATTGGATTTGAAGGCAACAACATTATCAGTTATGATCTTTTCAGGACAACCAAATCTAGACAATATGTTGGTTCCTAAGAATCCTATAATCATTGTGTCATTGGCTTATCTAGAAGGAATGGCTTCTATCCATTTGGTGAAATAGTCAGTGGCAGTTAGAATCCATTTATGTTGGCTAGAAGAGGGAGGATGGATTTCTCTAATGAAGTCGAAACCCCATTGTTGGAAGGGATTTTTAGTGGATATTGGTCTCAGGGATAAAGGTAATAGTTTTCTCTTGCCTTCAAAAATTTGACATTTATGGAAAGCAGTGACAAATGTCTTTACATCAGTGAATAACATTGGCCAATAAAATCTAGCCCTTAGGAGTTTGTCTACAGTTGATTTCCAATAAAGTTGTCCACCACAGTTTCCTGCATAAAAGTCTTTGAGAACCTTGTCAGCTTCTTCCTTTAATAAACAATTCACTAGAATACCTTCATGATTTTTCAAAAAAATAATACTATCTAAAATACAAAATTTCAATGCTTTCATATTTAAAAACTTTTCTTTGTTCTCAATAACCCTGCAGGAGCCTATAGGTTTAATAGTACATAAATTATATCAGCATACCAATGTGAATCTAAGAAGGCCTGGCTGATTTGTGGAGTCACCATCTCCTGTTCATTATCTAGTTCATTAATATCCAGGGCTTGGTAATTTGTTTCAGTCATGAGCTTTGCCAATCCTTGACCTTCTATAAGGTTTGTGGGTTTTATTTCAATATCATACTCCAATATAGTAGCAATATCGTTTGCCTTCAATTCGATCATGGGTTAAGATGTCTTTGACAATAGCATTTGGTACATAGGCTATTACATGGGAGTCCAATATGTAGACTCTAAAGTCTTTAATAGCTTTCACAATTGCAAACTCTTGCCTTTCCATGATTTTGTATTTTAATGGTGCATCCCCAAGTGCTTTACTAAAAAAGGCTATGGGTTTCTCACATCCTTGATCATCCTTTTGTAGTAGAATGGCTATTATGGTGTGTTCTGATGCAAATAAAAATATTATGAAGTCTCTATCAAACTTTGGACTTGTAAGGACCGGTGTTTTGGTCAAAGCCATTTTAATTTCATCAAAAGCTTGTTTGGCTTCTACTGTCCATTCAACCTTTGAATCCTTTTTCAACATATTATTAAGCAATCTAATTAATTCAGCTAAGTTAGATATAAATCTTCTTAAAAAGTTAATCTTTCCTATGAAAGCTTCAAGTTATTTGACATTTGTGTGGTGGGGTATTTGCAGAATAGCTTCTATTCTGGCAGGATCAATTCTGATGCCATCTTTAGAAATGATATGGCCCAATGTTTTTTCTTCCTATAGACCAAACAAGGACTTCTTAGGATTTAAAGAAATACCATATTTTCTGCATTTTAAGAATACTTGTTTTAGATGATCCAAATGTTGCTGATTGGATTTAGAAAAAACAGTCAAGTCATCTAGATATATCACCAGGAAATCATAAATTTATTTTGCAAAGGCTATGCCCATTTCTCTTTGGAGGGTTTCCCCTACATTCTTTATTCCAAACAACATTTTAACATACTTGAATGTTCTCCATAGTGTTGTAAAAGCAGTTTTTTCGTGGTCATCATGATGAACCAGAATTTGGTTATAGCCTAAGAACCCATCCAAAAGTGAAATCCTAGAGGCACCTACTACCCTTTGTAAAATATGATCCATCTGAGGTAAAGGGTAATTTTCCTTTAGAGAAACCCTATTTATATTTCTTAAATCAACACAAAATTTGATTCCTCCAATTTTCTTCCTAGTAGGTACTAAATTAGACACCCACTCTGAAAACCTGATAGGAGCAATTATCCCTGCTTCATACATTCGTTTGATTTCTTTTTCAATTAAGGGAAACAATACATGGTTAATTCTTTTGAGCTTTTGTTTAAATGGTTTTTTATTTTCCTTCAGAGGTATTATATGTTGAAATATAGAGGTGTCATATGATTTAAGGTCTTCATAGCTCCAGGTAAAGACAACCTGGAATTCTCTCATTAGTTCAACATATTTGAGTTTTTGGTCACAGAGCAAAGATTGAGATAATTTTACCATTTTCTAATTTTCTTCAGTTCCTAGGTTATAGTCTTCAATGTCTACTTTTATAGGTTCCACCTTGGGTTTCTTCAGAATATCATTAAAATCAAAAAGATCTTCCACAGGGGTTAATCCTTTAGGCAAATGATTGTCTTTTAAATTAATGACTTCAGATTCTCCTTCAATAATTTCATCAATATCCATTTCTTTGAGGTCCTGCATTTCTTTGTTGGTAAATATTGTTGGGTGAGGCATTTGAGTTACACTTTCTACTGAAATGTATGTTTCTATCTTATTTATTTGATCAAATTCACCAACTATATCTACATCTATATTACTGCTAGAAAATTCTTCTTCTAGGGTGAAAAACTTGTTAATCTACTTATCACTGTCAAACACTTGCCAATTCTTCAAATTGTTAGGTATGGTTGGTCTGTGTCTAATCTCAGCTGTGAACTGATGATTTGGTTCAAATGGTAATTTATAGGTGCTGGCAAACATTGCCAGGCTATGAGCTTCCAAACCATGTTTTCTTGGGATTTTGGCAAGATGAGTCTCTAGAAATGTATTGAGAATCTCTATTATTGTTCCTCTGTAATATCGTAATTTGGGGTCATTTGTTAGAAACTTCCCTTTAATCTATTGAATTATCGAATCAAAATTTCCCCGGACAGATACCCTAATTGCTCCTAATTGTTTAACAAGTTTAAGACCTAGCAACAAAGCTTCATATTCTGCCATATTATTGGTGCATTTAAATTTTAATCTATAGGCATGGCCTTCAGCATGATCATTTTCAAGGTTATGCACCCAAACTCCTGCTCCTGCTCCTACTTTGTTAACTGAGCCATCAAATTCTAAGTGCCAAAGGATCTCATGTTCGTAATTGGTATCACGAGTTTCAAGAATCTGTTTAATAGGTAGATATGGCTTTTTAGTTTCTTCAGGTTTCTCTTGGGTATTAGATGTATCATTGTTCTCAGAAATTTCTTTAATTTGAACAGTAGACTTTTCATTTGTAGTTTCTTCTGGTTCAACTGCTAAAACTTTTACCTCAGTTGAGGGATCAATTTCAGCGTTGTAAAGAATGAAAGAATCGATATCAGAATGCACCAAGTACATATGGAAATTTTGAGATTTCTCCTGGCTACTTACCACATATTTCATTAAAATTTATTTGTAGAGATTCTTAGGTTGACCAAAGACTAAAATAGTAGCATAACACATGTCTAATTGTAAAGATCCTGGAGCTTTTCAGCCCAAGATTTAGATAATAGCATGCCATACTTTGGTAAAATATCTGCTACTACTACGTCCATTGACATGGTTTTGTCAAGATATTGAACTAGCGATACACATAAGTATTTGATTAATCCTAGACATCTGACTTGACTTGATCAAAAGAGAAAAGGTCTTTGTATGGCCTAGTGATGTCTAGATCTATTTTCTCCATCACAGATTTAGGCATTAAGTTATGAGATGCACTAGAATCAAACATGGCATTATGAAGTATTTTATCATTTATGTTAAAACTTACATAGAAAGGAGGAACTCCTCCATCTACTATTTTTCCGTTTACTTCAGCGCCAAAGATCAATTCAGGTTGGTCATCAAAATCATTTGCTGAGTCTTCATTCACAGAAATTTGGAGTGATCTATTGATTTGACTTCTATAGACATCATGTTTGACTAATTCAAACAATGGAATAACTATTTTAAATTTTCCTACTTCACTCTCAAGATTAAAAGGGTTTTTAGTCTGAGTTCTTGTATTTTGGATAATTGGATTCTCTTTTTCTGTTGTATTTTCTGTGTTTTTCTCCTTTTCAGGAGTGGAGTTATGAGCCGAAGTTGTCTCCAAATTATCTTTCAAAGGTTCTTCCACATTTCCTTTAGAATGACGAGAAGTGGAAGATTGTCTATTATTGTGTTGTTTATCTGATACATCTGCAATAATTAGATTAGCAGGGTTAGGGTCTGTTCTAGAAAGAATATGTACAGGGATGGTACTGATCTTACTTTTGTTGGGTTGTTTTATCTTTCTATCTATTGATTTCAGGGACATCAATTTTTCTGCTCCTTAGATTATATTGTTTGTGGACTTCATAAATGGTTGTATCATATCCCTCCCTAAAGGCAAATGATTCACCTGACTGAGTTTGGAATTGTTTAACGATGTGAGCTTCTTGATCGTCTTGGGTCAAGAAAACTTATTGTTCATTGTTGAGTCCCATTAAATTAATTTGAGTGCCTTATGTTTGTTCATCAGAAATTGAGGCTTTACCATAATTTTCCTAGAAAGGGGACCTAATATTTTTTTCAGGTCCAGTCTTTCCAGTGTTCTGGTTTTGTTTCTTCCTGAAATTTGGATTCCTCCCAGTATTGCTTGGTTGACTATCCCAAGGGGATTTTCTCTCGATTGTTTCTACTCTATCTCCGAGCATACACATTCCTTTAATAATGGCATCTAATCTATGTTCAAAGACCTAAGGTTCCTCTTTCAAAAGTATCCTCCTTTCAACTCTGGCTTTAGCTCGTTTAGATATCAGGTTGGCTTCAACACTGACAGCTATACTTTGCATATCTTCTAAGGTTCAAGGAGTTGTTTCCCTAAGTTGGTATGCCATATCAGAATCAAATCCATCAGGAAATTTGATCAATGCCAAATCTGGAGAAGGTCTAAGGTTTTGGGGAATAGAGTTGTAAACATTATTGAACCTGGTGCAATAATCTTGGATAGTTTCTTATGTACCTCTTTTCAGATTTTCATACTCTGATAAAATCTAGAGAGGATATTTTTTCTTTTCCCATCTATTCAAGAATGTTTGATAAAGAGCTTGTAGGTCATTGATACTGTTTGCAGGGAAGGCTCTAAACCAAGTCCTAACATCTCCAGTCAAACTTTGAACAAATACCCTCATTCTAACATCATCATCATCAACCTCATATATTTCAAAATAATTGGTCATTTTTTTGGTATGTTGTTGAGCTGTGTATGTGCTAGTGCCATCAAATTTGGTGATTTTACTCTCATAGTCTTGGGGCATAGCACCCAAGTTGGCAGGTAAGTGCAGGGGAGTATACCTGTTTGCCATTGCAGTAGATTGGATTGAAACAACAACTGGGATTGGTCTTGAAGTGGTGGATGGAGGGGTAGCTTGAGGTTGGGAAGTCAGAGGTGTTGATGATGATCTTGGAGAGGCTATAGTGATCACAAAAAGGTTTGGTGTTCTTTCAAAGGTAAGCTCAAATTGAATGGAGCTCTATAAATGTTTGTCAAGATGTGAAGTGACAACTTCAAGTTGTAGATTTTTAATAAATATGGGGTCCTAAACTGTATAAGCTAACCCAGAGTCTAAAAAAGTTACAAATAAAGAAGTTTCAAAAAACTCATCAAAGGGTTCATCCTCAAGGTAAATCCACTTCACTAGATAGGACCTTGATCTATATAGAGGCCAAGAACTACCAGAACTTTCTTGGTTGTCTTTTCTCCTAAGAATCCTAGGAATCAGTTTAGGGTTTTCGAACACAGGTGGTGGATTTGGATCAGGATTAGCTCTGGTATAATGAATCCTTTCTGAAGCAAGATTTCTATGGGTATTTTTAGTTTTTTCTCTAAATAGGTTTTATAATACAACTTCAACAGTCTCTTTAAGAAGCTTTAGATATGGGATTTAAACTTTCTTAACGCTTTATTTCATAAGAGGAACTAATCGAGTATTTGCAACCAGATATTCAATCTATAAACTACACCAGAGATAGACTGAAGTAGCATTCATTTACTTCTACAATTGCATAGCAAGATAATTTCAAAGGCTACCTAGCTAAGTTCAGGCTCCGTCTATAGCTTATAAAGTAAACAACAATAACAAACAAATTATTCAGATCCCATTTATGGTCGCCACTATGTTATCACTCAGATTTTCCCAGAAGTTGTAAGAAGGGGAAAGGGGTTCGAGGTAACCACAAGCCAATCATTTAGATACAGAATCTAGCCAATCTCTATCTAGAGAGGGCTCTCTCTTTAAGTTTTAGCTTTGTTTTAAAATATATTAGGCTAGTTATGAAGTTTAGGACTTTTGTTTGAGTTTGGGTAGTGAGGTTTAATAGCATAGGGGTAGGACTGACTGGTTTAGGCCATTGGGCTACTGGATTCAAAGAAGATGGCTTAACTTGACTTGGTTTCTTAAAAAAGGATGGTTCCACAAGGCAGGATGGTCAAACAGGGAACAAATAAGGATATGGAAAAATGGAATGGTTTTAAAATAGGTGAAGGGCAATTAAGAATCCTTCAGCATATTTAAAGAGAGAACTTGAATGATTACTACTAAAGAGTAGTTAAGTATTCTTTAATAAATAATAAAAATGGAAGAACTAGACAACATGAGCAATTAAGATTTCGTTGTTTATACTAATTCAAAAGAAAACAGATGGAACAATAACGATTGAAAACAGAGTGCAGTTAAGCATATTCTGAATTACTCTTTTTCGTTTATCATTTAGATGTGAAACAAAGATGATATAATAAACAAGGAAAACTTTAAAACATAAGGTATAGAAAACTTAATGATCTAGTGTTTGATTCGAGAAATCTATGAAAAGTCCCTTGCATTAATTCTTTGTCCAGCAAGCCATACAAAAGTTTGGTCCAACAACACTTTATTCCAAGATAACCAATATTATAGCAATGTATATGAATCCACCCTCAATACTCCAATTGCAGGAGTATTTATACAAAATAAATTACAAAAATATCTCATAACAGAGTGAGATGTATTCTAGGATGACTAATGAATAAGTTACAAGAAAATAGAGAAAACTAGTCTCGAAGATAGGAGAAAGGCAAACTGATGTTGTGTTGTTCCTATTCTTGTTGAGTATTCTGGAGGCAAGCCCTATGATTTGGCTTGCTACTGTATTCTTTAGTAACTCTGTGTTGGCTACCCTGTTTTGACTAATACTCTTTACCTGTTCTGATACACTTCGACCTGTTTGATTTCTGCTTATCTTTGTTCATCTTACTATAGTAAATAGCCCAAAATTTATATTTTACCCAGGATAAATTTACAAAATCTCCAACATGTCTTCCCACCAATTTGGCTCTGGAAATCTATTCTTCTGAAGTTTCCTCAAGGTCTCATCAATTTTTGTATATCTGAAAAAGGTAGGATGGATTGGGAACAAATGCTCTATCTCATGCTCAACATAGAATAAGTTCTTCAAGCTGTCATAGAGAACTCAGCCAGTGGGGAGTCCTTTTATTCCTGAAGCACTTTTTGATGGACTGGCTTGATTTCCAGCATACTTATTCAATTTATCTACATAATTTATGTGCTTCATTAATTTGTCATTGATCACTAAAGGACTTGGTAGCCCTTTATTCTGCAAAAAAGTGAAATTCTCCATGAAATAATTAATTTCTACCTGCATATCTTGACATCTTCTCTCTAAATTTTGCATGAAAGTTTTCTTGGTTAGCACCCTTTTGATTTCCAAAAGAGTCTATGTCATGTCTGCGATGCCAAGTTCTTCTAGTTGTTTGTTATTCCAATTATTCAAAAAATGTATAAGCCGATTGGCTTCATCTGACATTTTTCCTAACAAAGATTTTGTTTTTTGAATTTCTCCCTATGGTGCTTTCACTAGATCAATCTATTCGAAGATCACTTGGATGAACAGCCAAACATCATTTATAGGTCGAGTGATGTTGGCCCAAAGAATTTTATTTATTTCTATGACAGGCTTGTCAAAAGTGAGATCTTTTTCTAATGCCTTCACTTCATTTTATAATGCTTTGATCTCCCTTGTTTTTACTACAACGTTTATCTTTGAGAGATCATAATTTCTTTCCATTTTAGCAAATTGTTCTTTTACCTATTTTAATTCTGGAACTTGTAGTTTCATGTCTTCCATTGACTTTATTAGCTCTTTTGTGCTCAAATTGGTGCTTCTACCATGTCCTGTTCTTGTTGTTCCTGTACTTGTGACCACCTCTCCTGTGGTTGCTGGGATGTTTGGAGCTAAGACTGTCCCAAGTGTAGAGAGGACGGTCGTTGAGACTATTGGTATTACCTCAGGAGGCTAAAAGGTCGACTCTCCCTGCTTGTCCTTCAGTGCATTTTCTAACACCTGCTTTGTTTCATTCAATCTTTCATTGAGTTTCAAGAGTAGGTCCATCATCTCTTATTTAGATTTCTGTTTGATAAACTTAGTAGTCTGTGGGTGCTTTGATGGAGGTAGCTTTAGCTGTTTCCTGAGGGCTACAATGTCTTCTTCTTTTTTCTTGATCAGTGCTTCTACACCTTTCACATCTTTGGGATCATGTCCTAATCCAATGATGATTTCTTCTAATGATTTTATTCTATTATCCTTGGCTAGGGAGGAAGCATTTTCCAAGTGTGGTTGGGGAGTTGTATTATCTAAGGAATTTTGTAACTTGTGGGCCATCATTACTTTACCAGCCAATGTGGAATGGACCATTTCTCCAGTTTGCTTGTGAAGTTCAATCTAATCCATAGGATGAATATCTTTTTCCAAGACCTCTAGGTTAGTTCTGATGTAATCTGCTACTGACTGGGGTTGTCGTACCTTTGGCTTGAAGTAGCTCATTACCATATTTCCTTCTTTAATGTCATAGGCTGACATTAGTCTTTTTTGATTTGTGGGTGCCATTTTTAAATATTGATTGCAAATTTGAAGACTCAATGGATCATTCCTGGCCTTTATTTCTGTGAATGTCTTCTTGATATCTAAGGCCTCTTTACTTTATGGCCCAAGGGATGATACTTCTACACTATGTTGTTTTTCTATCTCTTACCTTTATGAGCTAGTGGATGTTCCTCCCAATGGGAAAGTTTGTTGGCTAACTGCCCTTTCTTCTCTTTGGCTATCTGTAATCTCTTTAGCTATTTCCTCTTTTGACAGAGGGTTTAGTCTTTGTCTTTTTGTCCCTGGCTATTCTATAGGTCCACTAGTAGGGGTAGTGGTTTCCCTATAACTTTTTTTGTTTCTTCCCTCATTTAGAGGAGTCTGCAAAACTAGATTATCTTCTACATTGGTTTAAATTGGTCGAGTCAGCACTTCACCTTTTCCTTTGGAGATTTTAGGCTGATCTAACATTGTAGGTTGTTCTGTGGGCTCTATTTCTTTTCCTTTGGATGTTCTCGTTACTAGTGTGTTGACTTCTTGTGGAGGTTGTTGGGAGGTTCCAGTAGAGGATGCACTAATTCCTATTTTTCCAGATAGCTTGAATGGTACTTGCCCAAAAGAATTCAGTTCAAGGGTTTGCTCAAGATTTCTCATAGCATTCTCTGAATTGACCTGTTCTATATCACTTTCTATTAAGGTTCCCTCTATCCATTCATCCAAGTTTGTAAACTGCTCAATTTCTGGAATCTTATGGTGAATATATGGGGATAACCTGTTCTTCGTGCTTCTGTCACATATAAAACTGTTGGGATCATATGGTCATCTAAAACTCTTTCATTATCTAAGATGATCTTCTAAAATTTTCTCAGCTTCTTTCCATGCATCCCTATTATTGCAAACAAAAGGGCCTAGCTGATTCTTAATTCTTCACTGAGCTTTCTTCTTGGCACCACAAAAATGGACTAAATATGCATTTATGATCTGCCTGAAATACTCCAATTCAAACAATCTCATGGGAACATACTTGGGTAACTTAAAAGGGCAAAGTTCACACCCATACATCCTGATTTTTGTGTGGTTTTTGTATAGGTACCAGTCACCTATCCAGTACTGTTTAGAGAGCTCGAGAATTTTCTTCATATCCCCATTGATCCTAGGAGGGGAAACTCCTATCAACAATGTGGTTGCTAGATGTACAAATAGGTCAATGAACTCACTATAGGTGTAAGGGCACTCAATGGTATTATGAAAGATTGGACTCCAAAAGATGACAAACCTTGGATTTCCTTTGGTGTCAAGTTTCTTGATAAGGAAAGAGAAGTTGTCTGACTGATGATACAACATGAGGTGATATATGAAAGTAGTGTATTTAAAGACTCCTTCATTTTTTAAATTCAGGAATTGGTCATGGATCTTATTGGCTATATAGGAAGTGTAGTCATATCTGACAACAGGGGGTTGTCCTGGAGTAAAGATGGATAATAACACCAGGGTGATATCATCAACATATTCACTAGAGTTAAATCCCATAATTAGGGATATCATATCAACAATGAGTCTTCTAGTTTTAGTGAAGCAAGTTTGTAGATAAGGAGGTGGACCTTTGGGCTGGTGCTTTGGTAACATCAAAATTTGACTAATACAACTTACTTCTGATTGAGACAACTGAGATGCTTTTTCAAGTAAGTACCCCATGGAAATAGGAGTGAGGGGCTGACTCGAGTGGAATTGCAACATCTCATTGATGGATTGAGCAGTTATGGGAAACAGGACTGTTTGTCTTGGGGACATAATAGCTCGTTGGCTAGGATCATAATTGGCACAACATTGATGAATTATATCTGGAAAAACATGGACTGAGGGAAGAAAATACAAGGGAAGTTCAGATTCCCACGGTCCAAAGATATTAGATCCATTCAGTTAACTATCTCTAGCTTGGCAGAAGACCTGGAGATGGTTTTTATCACCAAATAAGTCTTTTATCAGAAAACCTTTATCGACTAGAGGCAGGTAATCTAAGTATTTGTGAGGGGCATTCATAGATGTGACATTCAGGGCTATAGGGGTTTCCATTTTTGGTCCTTGTCGATTCAAAATGGAATTGAGGGTTTCTTGTGGGAAATAGGCAAGAAGCGGGTGTAGGAAACTTAATATGGCAAACACAGACCGGACTAGAACTAAATTTAGCTCTTTCTTACAGAATTCTCAGTAGAAAATTGAAATTACGGGGTTTCGGTGAAAAATCGGATAAATACCTGTAGGGGTAGTGAACAGTACGATGGAAGGTTGAATAACTGGTCACGAGCTGAATTGCTGCACGTTTCTTGCTCAGGTGGCGATTTGAAAGCTCGAACAGTTGACTTGGATATTGTTTTGCATGGGAGCATGGGTTGCAACATAAAATAGTGAAAATGACATTTTGTTGGTTTATTTAACAAAGATAAGGTTGGCAAGGATTTTTGGATTATCGAGCGACTGACATAACTGGTGAAAGGACATTTTGTTGCTTTATGGAGAGCGGTAAATGTTACAGGATCGCACCACTTTTGGAGTTAAGCGGTATCGGATGGAAGGTGAGCGATCACATCAAGTGCACGACGCGTGGCAGAGGTACGGGCGGAAAACGGCCTAGTGATCATGCGTTAAAGTGTAGTCACTGGGGGAGCGATGTTAGTGATGACCATCATATGATAGGGGAGTGATCGTGCGGTGGACAGGAAGTGAGGTACGGTGGGAGTTTACCTGCGATGGGTGCGATTTAATAAAAATTATTTTAGTTGTATCGGGGTCAATGTGATTGGTCGGTGAGTGGTTAGGTTATTAACGAATTTCAGATAAACCCATTAATCCCTTTTAACAATGTTTTGTTGGAAATAATACTGAGAGGGGGGGTCAATTAGTATTATCTAGTCAATTATTTTCTTTTTCAAACCCAGAACATATATGCTACTTGAGTTAGAGAAAACCGCGTATATATGCAACTAAAAATAAGGAAACCCACGTATACCATACAAACTTATAATTTAAAATATTCTACAGATGTTGAACATGAATCTGTGCATTAGGATCATATAAACAGTAAACATGAACAAAAAAATAGAGCATAAGACAATCACACACAAAAACACAAGATATAAGGTGCAAACCCAATGTGGGTGAAAAACCACTTGCTGCAATATGTCTCTATCTTTTCAATTAGAAACTTCTTTTTATAATGATTTTGCACTGGTACAGTCCTTTACCAGTACGCAGGCTGCTACCTATAGAGAGCTACAACCCTCTCTCATTTTCCAGCTTCTCCTTGAAGGGAGCTACAACCCCCTTAGTTCTTGTACTAGTTGAGATAGTAGTATGTAAGCTACTACCTGTAGAAGACTACAACCTTCTCTTCCTTTCACAGACCACATTTCATAAATTTTTGGACTGGATCCACAAATAACATCAATCAAACATCAAGAATTTCTGCATCAACCAATCACCTTTTCACCAATCAAAACTGAATCAAAATAAACACTTCTATGACAACTGTACCTAGATCATAATAGCAGTAATTACACCCCACTTCTGAACCTAGAACATTGTAGCAATAAACAGAAGCAGCTAGAACATAAATCAAGAGATGTACGCTACTTCACTATTCAGAAACCTGCGTGCATATACTTCTGCGACTTTCCCTTACAAGAACAACGTGTATACACTTCTTCACTTCACGAAACCTGTGCACAGATCTATAAATTCATTCTTTCATCATTCAGATATTAGTTAACCCAGATTATCCGATTTATAGATCAAGCATGCACCACATATCACAGATAAAAATCATATAGAGATACCACTATTCCAGCCTTAAGATTTTGACCCATCAATAAAACGTATCCTTCTCCTTATGCTCAGGTTCCTTCTTCATTCAGATCCAGATATGCACCATAACCCAATCACAGTATTCCATATCTAGCACTTTATCAGATATTCAATAATTCAAAAGATCCCTTGCCAAATGATCTCCTTCCTCTTTTATAGCCTTAGGCCTTTCACAATAGCACGGACCAAAAACCATAACAATTCAATACCATGGAACCAATGCTTGGGATCAACACTTATGACAAGATACCATGGCCCAAAGCCATAGGTTCAAATACCAAGGACTAAATACCATGAACCGACCATAAGATTTCCCATGTGCATGTGCTTTTCTCTGCATGAAAATGTGTGAACTTTTCTTTGCATGAAAGTGCGTGAACTTTTTGTTCACACCTTTTGTGTAGGAGACCTGTGGAACCAGAAAATAACTTTGTTGCACTATAATTTATGATCTGAGATGAGTGGGTTGCCATCAAGTACAACATATGTATCATAATGCCAACAATATCCCCCTTTGGACTTGATGGCAACAATAACCAATCACTCTTCCCCTTTGACATCAAGGGCAAAGGGGCGGACTACCATACTCCCCCTGAGTACCTGCTGAAAACTCTGAACGAGCTCCCCCTTTGTGTATGCTCTGTGCTAAAAATATGTTCTACAAGAAAGGACATGACTCCATACATTATAAGTAACCTTCCTATCATCAAGACTCATACATACATCCATCTCCCATCCAAGTGGGAATACACAAGGTAGACAAAACTCATTCATCCTAGGCATAGTGGGGAAACCAAAATAGGTTGTTACATGACCTTGATATTAAAAGAAGTACATGACATAAAGACAAGAACAACTATCAGCAGAATCAACCTTCAGACCTATGCACATTGGTCTAGTCCACCAGAAAACTCTTGAGAAATCAAACCAAGTACTTGTAAGATAATGCCAACAATGCATCATTAGAAGAATATATGCTCCCCCTGAACCTGTGCCAGATGATCTCTGATAGACCCATTCAACCCACATAGACCGGAAAATGTATGTGTATCCACCTGCGTACAACAAACAATATTCAACAGCAAGATGATGCATCAATAACCCCCATCTTCTATTTGAGAAATTCAAATGTCTCCCTAGGCAATGGTTTGGTGAAAATATTAGCAACTTGTTCCTTGGAGGGAACATATTCCAATTTCACCTTTTGTTCCAACACTTGTTCCCAGAGAAATGATACTTGATTGATATGTGCTTGGTCTTCCAATGCATGACTGGGTTCTTTGAAATGTCGATTGCACTTGTATTATCACATAAGATGGATATAGGTGATGTACAAATGATTTGAAAATCTTGCAAGGTTTGCATCATCCAAAAGAGTTGAGTGCAACAGGATGTAGCAGCCACATATTCTGCTTCATCTGTAGATAATACAGTAGAACTTTATTTCTTGCTGAACCAAGACACTAATCTGGAAACCATAAAGAATGCACCACCACTAGTGCTTTTTCTGTCATCCATGCTTCCAGCCCAATCTGCATCTATATAAGCATGAAGAGTGAGATCTGCATCTCTAGGATACCAT